>JASAMX010026600.1:0-26894 GCA_030248175.1 Microlaimidae sp. YZB2_3
TAATTTAGAATTAAAAATGAGCAAAATTGGGGCTTAAAAGTACCTATTTACCTTAAATTAAAGGCAGGCAGTCAGGCAAAATCCATTTTTGGCTCACCACGAGAACGGATGTAGAGAAAAACAGGGGTTATGATCATACATGGGCACGGGGAGGTAAACCCCCCCCCCCAATTCTGAGAAGGGGGGTTTAACCCCCCCCCCACTCAAAAGTGGGGGGGAGAAAAAGTTAACCCCCCCCCACAATTTTGGAAAAATGAAGAAAAAAATGTCTTTAAAATGACTTCTAACTGCCTCCAAACTTAAGATTTAAGGTAAAAATAAATGTTTTAAGCAGTAAAAAGCTCAAAAATGCAATAAAAAAGGCTTTTTGACCTAAAATTAGCGTTTTTTACCTATTTTTCCTTCAAAATCGAAAAACGATATGGGTAAAATGCACTCCAGAAAAAAAACGATATGGGTATTTTGCGTTTCTCGGATTTTAACCCCCCCCCCTAATTTGAGGTTTAACCGACCCCCCCCCCCACTCCAGACCAACTTGCTCATGTATGGTTATGATGGAGTTACCTTACCTTTTACCTCCCACTACCCCTGGACCCACATCCCCGTCCTAAATTTTTACACCGGCCAACCCAGAAAGAAGGAGGCCACGGCTCCTCTTGCCCTCCTGGTACAGGGCCTGGGTTGTATGCAAGGGCGTAGCCAGGGGGGGTTGTAGGGGTGGCAACCCCCCCCCCGCCTTTTGGGTTGGCGGAGGTAAAAATTTGGGGGTCCAAAGAGAACAATTTTAAAAAATTTCCTCGCGCTTCGCTCCGCTCAGCGCTCGACATTTATATACCTTTTTACAACATTTAAGTGATGTTTTTATTGAATTTCAAAGACAATTTTAGAAAATTTTTTCGTGCTATCGCTCGATTTTTAATGTTATACCTTTTTAAACCGGAAATTTTTCAAGTTTAACTTAAAAAAACAATGCAAATAACAACAAAAAGAATCACCTAGCGCGAAGCGCAAAATTTTTTACCCTTTTTTAATGTATTTTTTACGGTATTTTGAAAATTTGGCGTACAACCCCCTACAACCCCCCCTTTTGAAAAATTTGTATGGAGTACAACCCCCCCTTTCCGAAATCCTGGCTACGCCCCTGGTTGTATGTATTAAATATTATCAGCAAATAAAAGCTTAAAAATTACGCAGTCTTCAAAAACACATAATTAAATAAAAATATTATAATAAATCCATCATAAAAATTTAAAAAAATTAAAACTTTAATTTAAAAATAAACATTGTTAACATTGTAAAACCAAGCCATGTTATTTTTTTACCAAATTTGGTGTGGTGACTTTTAAAACACGCCACTGTTTGTTTTGCCACCTCAAATAAACTAATCGACAAACCGATCATTTAGTGCAATTTAGGTGGTTCATGATGGGTTTGTTTATAAAGTCAGACCTGTGCACGGTCTGAAAATAACCCCCCCCTCCACTTTTTTGGAGGATTTGCCTTCCCCCTTGCCCAAAAATAAAAAAAGTACCCAAAAATCGTGACGTAATTTTCGGCCTATTATGACGCCATCATCCCTATTTTTTCAGTTTCTAGCCTATTTCGATGCTTTTTAAGCCATTTTAGACCTATTTTTACTTAAATTTCCCCTTTTTCGTCATTTTCCCCCTTTTTTCTCTTTTTTTTTCCTTTCTCCTCTGCTTGCTTCCCTGTTTTATTGTCCTCCTCCGTTTCAAAAAGTTTCTCCCCCGTACCAGCCCCATTTTGGAATTGTATACATACATATATCTCGCTATTTATCTAATGCTAATGTTATTTCAAAATTAGTACAATATTTTTTATAAGTAATAAGTACTACACAGAAAACAAAACAAACAATCATATTGGTTGATTTATGTACCTCTCCCCTCCTAAATTTTCCAGCCGCCTTTAGCATTGACTCGAATTTTGTTCATATAGGTATGTAGGTACCCTAAAAACCATGGAGTTGAGATGCTGCTCGTGTGCTTTGGTGTACAATGAGGGTGTAGCCAAGGGGTCTTAAAGGTCTCTAAATTCCTTTTTTTGTGAAATCAAGGCTCTGCCAATGTCTGCTAATGTAATTTTTAACTAAGAGGAGATGTTTTTACCGCTAAAAACATTAGGTAATACGTTATTAGGCCAAAAACAGTGTATTATACAGCTTTATTTACGTTTATCCCTGCTTTTTAACGTTTTCGAAAATTAACTCCCGAAATTTCGGGGAGACCCCCTCCCCCGGAAATTTTTTGTACTACAATCCGCCCCCCCCCCAAAAAAAATGAAACCCTGCGTACGTCCCTGATATAATGCATTAAATAGACATCCGCGGATTTCTGGTACGAAAAATCCGCATCCGCCGATGTAAAAAAACGACATCCGAGCACATCTTTGGCTTTGAGTGCAAAAAAATTATAAAATATATATTTATGGCAAGAAAATTAAAACTTCGTTAAAAATCCCTGCGACGATTTAAATTTATGTCACTTAGCCCTACACCTGGTTGAGAGAAGCCCGGTAAGGACGGCTTTGGAAGCTGCCATGGGAAGAGGCAGCTTCCAAAGTCGGAAGAGGAAGTGGCTGGTAAAACTGCCTAAGAGGCAGGTAAGAAGGCAGGTGACACTGCTTGATATGTTAAATCATAGGGTAGTGCATTTAATTTCGGCACTTTTCCAAAATGGACATTTTTATTTTGGACTGTATCTTTGGTAATCCTGGACGGAATACGACGTTTGATTGCTCAAATGAGAGCTAATTATATGTAGATGACTGTCGTGAGCTTTTTATTTGTTATGTTATGATATTTTCATGTGAAATTGTGTGATTTACAAAAAATAAAATTGTTACTCGTTTTTTGAACATGGGCATTTCATGATTACGCAATAAATTGGTTTAAAAATTAAACTGTCCTGGTAAAATTCAGTCTATTTTCCGATATTTGAGTCCCCGTGGTTCTACGTTGCGTCTGTGGTGAGCAATGGTTATAAAATAAAATAGTGTAATTTCGGCACACATATTGCTGTAGGTAAAAACTATTTGAATTAAGTGGTCGGGTGTTAAATTGTAGTTGTAAATAGTTAAAAAAACAACGTTGAAATGTGTAGGGGTCATAGTACTGCACTTTAACTCGATTAAGGGGGTCCTTTTAAAAAGTGCCGAAATTAAATGCACTTTTTTTCCCAAATTTTGCTCATTTTGATACCATTTGGCATTTTAGCTATAACTTTTTTCAACAAGTAGAAGCTTAAATTAAAGAAAATTGTTTGGAGATAATGATAGGCTTTTAAATTTTTGAAAATGATGATTTTTTGACTGAGAAACAATCGATTGTTTGTAAAGTGTCGAAATTAAATGCATACATTTAATTTCGGCAATTTTCCATTTTTTTATAAACTTATTTAATTAAGTAAAAACACAACTTTCGTACAGTAAAACTTTTAAGACGCAACGCAGTATCGTGAAAGCTTGAAAATAAGCTATCAAACATAAAAATCGGGCCATACAGTGAAAAGTTACTTTGAAAAAACGAAAAAGTGCCGAAATTAAATGCACTATGCCTCTTACCTGCTATCGTTCTAAATTTACCTGCCTATCTTAACCAAACCTCTGTACAATTGGGGCACCCCTTCTACCAGGATGAAAACTGAAAAGCCAAAGGTCTTATCTAGCTGTTTGGTCTATTTGCCGGAGTTTCTAATTTTTGGTTTCATTTAAATTTAGCATTTAAAATTTAAATTTTTAAAAACAAATTTTAAAATTGATTTTTCCTTATGTACTTTGTTTATGAAAAAAAATGGAAAACATTTTAGTAAAAAAATGAAAGCATTCAAAAATCTATTTGGAAATTTAACTTAATTTTTGAATGTCACGCAAATAAGATTGAGGTCTACAAAGACCACTCGAAATGTTAAATTCTCTTTAATTGTTTTCGTCGGAAAATCGCGCAAGAAAATACATAACGTATAATTCATTTCAAAGAGGGCGGTCCACTAAACTGTCAATTACATGTTATTTTAGAACGGCGAATTTTTTCAGACACTGGAGTGGCACTGGAACTAGAAAAAACACTAACAACAACACTAGTCCAATCAGCTGCGCCCAAATATCATGCTCATGCAAATTAAACGTCAATCTAATCAAATTATTTATTACGCGATATTCACGAATTGAAGCCTAACAATAAACGAAAAGCTATTATTTTTTCAAATCAATATTAATACATATGTCAATTAACAAAAGTATCCGACCTCTTTTTGTTGAAATCAACTTGAATGTTAAAAATAACCTAAACAATATAAGCAAAAAAAATAATAAAAAAACAATCATTTATATAATTTAATGACTTGTGTGTTATTCGTTTAAAGATAAATTCCATCGGGGGGAAAGAGGGAGCCCCTGAAACGGAGAAACACACACCCCCCCCGCCCCCCCTTTAGTTTTTAATAAATAAAACAATTTACTGTATTATGGGTGGCGCGGGAGCGCCACAGGGCGATTTAGCGCCGCGGCGCGACGCCAACCATTATTAGAGAATGTGGTTAAGTTTTGAGATTCATGTTCATCTTCTTATTATTATTATTATTATTATTCTAACGCTCAATCATTAAAATTGATATTCCTCCTTCGTTACTAATTGATCAAAAATAAACATGGGCTAATTAGAAAGAAGAAAGATATACGCAACTTTCTTAGGAGCCACTTTTTTCATTTAGGTCCTGGTTATCGATTTATTGATTGAAATAATAAATTAAAAAAACTCTTGAAGTTGAAGCCGTCTCCGGAAGACTGGATGCAGGTAAAAGTGCCTCAGAGGCAGCTAGTGGTCAGGGTGGAGGCAGGTAAAACTTCCTCAGAGGCAGGTGGCCCTGCCTCCTATGTTGAAGCATATACAGGTTAGAAGGCAGGTAGAAAGCAGCAAAACTACCTCGGAGGGAGGCAGAAAAATTTCCTATGGAGGCAGGTAAAAACTTTTTTTTCAATTCAGGTACCAAGGATTGTAGAGAGCAGACAGTGGACAGCTTCTCATAGACACTGAACAATAACAACAGAAAGCTGTGCTCGGGTGCTAATTGGTGTCGGATGAGTTCCCAGTGCCATCTAAGTGAACTGCATAAGAAACGTCGAAAACAACAAAGTAGTTTTATAATTTTTGGATTACGGATGAAAATATTAATTAAATATTTAATTAATAATGATTTGTCTATATGTTGAACTAATAACAGCACTGTTGCATTTTTTCTTTAGTTTGATGAAATATTAATTGAAAAAACATACAGCAATCTTTGAAAAGCGCGAAATCAACGCTTTTCCAAATTAATAGTTGTTTCTTACACATACATATATAACCTTCTAATTGAAAAAGTGACAATTTCGCCTTTGTCAAAGATTGCTGTGAGTATGATTTTTCAATTAACATTTTATTAGACTAAAGAAAAAATGCAACAGTGCTGTGTGATCAGTTCAACATATAAACAAATCATTATCATATGGTAAAAATGTTTTTTCAGGGGGCAACAGCCCAAACCAAATGCAAATTTCTAGTAATGACCAGTTCCGGATATTCCGGGCAAAATTTGGAATTCCGGTTCCTGTTCCGGATTTTTGGAAAATCTCAATTCCGGTTCCGCAGTTCCGCCCATCACTACAAATTTCCCAGTGTCCATCTCTGACTAGTCCATATTTTTTCTGTATAAACATACGCCTTGGAAAAAATCGCCCCTTTTTCCTGCTCTATTCTTAGATATTTTTTAAGGCTAAAGTTAAAATCCTTCAGGTTGAAATTCAGGGCGTAACTGCTCGCCGTCAGGAAGAAATAAAGAATGAACGCTTGAGAATAAAAATAATTTTAAAAAATTTTTAGAGATGATGTAACCAATTATTATTAAGTTGCGTCAGGCGTTTCTTTCCACGTGATATTTTCTCGAAGAACGAGTGGTTATTTTACCACCTAGTCATTTTTAACCTGATAGAATTCATCTTTTTGTTGTAATTTTTTTTTAGAAAAAAAATAAAAATTATAAAAATTACAAAGCTACTTGGTTCGTCTCATAGTGAAAACAAATCACGAATTTTAAACATTTTTTTAAAAATAGAACCATAAAGTTAAACAAATTAACAAACTAAGAAAACTGCACTGCTATTGTTCAGTAAGCAAAATCAAAGGTCAGCCTTTTACTGTACTTTATCTTATAAACAAAGACCACTAATAGTAACAACGCAAAAAAGTCTTGTGGGCATGTAGTAGTGATTTTCCTACCCTCATAGTTGTGATGTATCTGCTCCGGAGCTCCAGCCATTTGAAGCGGAGGGAGCTCCAGAGCTCCGCGGTTTATATGAGCGATTTTAAGATAATTTAAGCTTAAAATTCATTGAAAGTTACTCTATATGCATTTTTAACACCATTTCTAGCGTATAAAATAAGTTTATAAAAATTTTGTCAAAATAATATATGGATGCCATCACTCTGTATTTATCATGGGTAGCGCGGAAGCGCCACGGGGCGATTTAGCCCCGTGGCGCCGCGCCAACCATTATTAGAGAACGTGGGTAAATTTTGAAATTCAGAACCTTCTTCTTCTTCTTATTATTATTATTATTCCAACGCTCCATTATTAAAAGCGATATTCCTCATTCGTTACTGATTTTGAAATTCAGAACCTTCTTCTTCTTCTTCTTCTTCTTCTTCTTCTTCTTCTTCTTATTATTATTATTATTATTATTATTATTATTATTATTATTATTATTATTATTATTATTATTATTATTATTATTATTATTATAAATTATTATTATTATTATTATTATTATTATTATTATTATTATTATTATTATTATTATTATTATTATTATTATTATTATTATTATTATTATTATTATTATTATTATTATTATTATTATTGTTATTCCAACGCCCTATTCTTAAAAGCGATATTCCTCATTCGTTACTGATTGATCAAAAATAAACATGGGCTCATTAGAAAGAAAAAGGAATTACGCAAATTTCTTAGGAAGCACTTTTTTCATTTAGGTCCTTGTTATCGATTTATTGATTAAAATAAAAAATTTGAAAAATAGACAAATAAAAAATCCCAACCGCACAATAACAGCCTTTTGGCAACAATAAGGATTGTACAGAACAGACAACCAACATCCCCTCATAGAAACCGCACAATAAAAGCAGACGGGTGGTGGGTGGTGATTGGTGGCAGAAACGGAACCAGTTCCCAGCGCTATCTGCTTCAACCGCGCGGAAAACGGCGAAAACAACAGAGTACTTTTTTAATTCTTGCATTACTGATGACAAAATTAATTCAAAGTTTTATTTATTAAAAAATAATAATAAGCGTCGGTGGCGTGGGAGCGCCACGCGCCGGTAATTATCGGTGGTGCGGTACCACAATGCAATTTAACCCACGGCCCCGCGCCAACTATACTTAGAGAACGTGAGTAAATTTTGTAATTCGTGTTCATCATCTTATTATTATTATTATTTTTACTTTAAAAACTATAATTGCAATCATTGGCGCACGGCATCGCGCCAACTATATTTAGAGAACGTAGACTATATTTAAACTTTGCCTGGAGCGCAACTGCACCGCACTAACTATAATCAAAGGTGGATAATACGATGATTCAGGACAAAGGTGTGACACTCGTGTTTAACAAACGCGGCCATGCGAAAGACAACCAGCGGACGGACGGGTGTCATCGTGACGGACGGGTGTCATCGTGACGGACGGGTGTCATCATGACGGACGGGTGTCATCGTGACGGACGGGTGTCATCGTGACGGACGGGTGTCACGATAAATGCTTTAAAAACCATGTTTTTAAACATATTTAGTCTTGCTGGCTCACTTTCAAAAACTTACAATTTAATACCGTACCTTTTTTGAAAACTCGAATAAGCGACAAAAAACAGATGCTGCGTGAAAACCAGAATAAATAACACAAATATATTATTATGCTAGTATAAAATCACATTCATACTAATTTAAATAATTTAAATAAAGGCAAATTTAACCTCTTTTAATATAAAAAAACCGCGAAAACAAATTAAGAAGTTACATTTGTATTAATTTGTCATATAATAAATTAAAAAATATGAAAAATATGCCCACAATTACTTAAAAGGACTATTTGTTTAAAAAATAACCAGGAAGGAACAAAAAAATTTTCAGTTTAGTTTAAAACTGATACGTGAAAGAAGCAAAAGGATATGACATGCAAATGTGCACAATTGTAATTTCTTTAAAATAATTATTCGCTATTTTTATTCGGGTTTTTTTTCATGTAAAATGATAAAGAAATGAAATTAAACATTAATGTTTATGTTAGAAATATGCCAGAAAAAATAGGCAAGAAAAAACACGACTACTGAGGGGTTCGAACTTAGGACCCTCAAATGCGTATCCAAATACCATCCACTGCGCTACCGTAATTATGAATGAATTCGCCTAAAAGCGTAATATAAACAGGCTGTTTGCAACCACCGATGTTTTCAGGCAATATTTTTACTTTTCTTTGGTGTTTTGGGGAATTTTTAAAAATAATGTAAACTGAACTTTATTTTGCATTAAAACGCCGACAAATCTGCGGTAGTTTTTATAAAAATGTATTAGTTTGAGTTCAATTTTATTGTATTTTTTATTTAAAAAAAATACTAAATATTCATTTGTTGTGTTCTTTACAATCCTTTAATTAGTAAAATATAAAATATATTCAAGGTTTTAACGATTTATTCCATACTCCTTTGTCATTTTGTTTTGATTTTGGGGATATTTTTTTATTTGCCACTTTATTATTATTTTTTTGAAGAAAAGGAAGAAGGCTCATTAAATACATCCAGTAAAGATTTATCCCCCTTCGCTCGGTACTCAAAATAACACCTGAATAAGTGTAGAAAAAACCCATTAAAACCTTAAAAGATGTTTCAAAAAAAGCAAATGATTATGTCAAACTACTTTCTTTAAAACTAAGTGACTTATGCTCTCACTGTAAAGCATATTCTTTTTATTGATGCATTACATCTATATTATATTCTTGAGAATGCTGAGCTAAGTGTTTGGGAGCCAGCCAAGAAGATTAAATAAATATCTTTAGAAACATGGTTTTCAAACTATTTATCGTGACACCCGTCCGCCCCCCCCCCTCGTGACACCCGTCCGTCACGATGACACCCGTCCGTCACGATGACACCCGTCCGTCACGATGACACCCGTCCGTCACGATGACACCCGTCCGTCACGATGACACCCGTCCGTCCGCTGGTTGTCTTTCGCATGGCCGCGTTTGTTAAACACGAGTGTCACACCTTTGTCCCGGATTATCGTATTATCCACCTTTGCTATAATTAAACAACGTGGGTAAATTTTGTAATTTAAATTTATCTTCTTATTATTATTTTTTATTTAAAAAAATATATCTCGGCACCGGTATGATTATAAACATATGTCATTGCGCACCTAAAACTATAGTTTATTAGGCTATTTTTTAATTTAATTTATTTCAAAAAAAAAGTGGTAGACTAGCCTTGAAAAATGCTCTAAGAATAGAGCAGGAAAAAGAAGCGATTTTTCCCCGGGCGTATGTTTAGACAGAAAAGATGTGGACTAGGCTGAGATGGACATTATGTGGACTATAGGAAATTTGCATTTGGTTTGGGCAGCTGCTCACTAAATAAAAATTTCAACCATATGATAATGATTTGTTTATACGTTGATCTAATCACACAGCATTGTTGCATGTTTTTTAGTTTGATGAAATGTCAATTTAAAAAGTCATACTCACAGCAATCTTTGACAAGCGCAAAATCGCTACTTTTTCAATTAGAAGGTTATATTTGTATGTGTAAAAAAGAACTATAAATTTGAAAAAGTGGCGATTTCGCGCTTGTCAAAGATTGCTGTTAGTGTGATTTTTTAAATTGACATTTCATCAAACTAAAAAACATGCAACAATGCTGTGTAATTAGATCAATGTATATCAATGTATAAACAAATCATTATCATATGGTAGAAATTTTTATTTAGTGAGCAGCTGCCCAAACCAAATGCAAATTTCCTATAGTCCACATAATGTCTATCTCAGCCTAGTCCACATCTTTTCTGTCTAAACATACGCCCGGGGAAAAATCGCCCCTTTTTCCTGCTCTATGCTTAGAGCATTTTTCAAGGCTAGTTCATGAAATTAGTACAAAAATAGGACGAAGCTCCGGGGGTTGCTCGGCAGCTCAGAGCTCCGGGGCACATTACTAGCATGTATGTCAACATACCCACACTAGAGGCAATTAATTCAGATATTAACCCGATAAGGAGGGCTCTTGAACCTGCCTCCGAAAAACTAGACGCAGGTAGGAGGCAGGTAAAATTGCCTTGGAGGCAGGGTGGAGTCAGGTAAAACTGCCTCGAAAGCAGGTAGAAGGCAGGTGACCCTACCTCGTATGTTGAAGCATATACAGGTTAGGAGGCAGTTAGGAGGCAGCTAAAACTGCCTCGGAGACAGGTAGGAGGCATCAAAATTTCCGATGGAGGCTGATATGAGGCAGGTAAAAACTGTTTTTCCTAATTCAGGCACCCCGTCCACACAGGGTTAAAACAACACTTTCAAAAAAAAGTCCGTTATTTTAATACATCTGAGCATTTAGAAAACACCTTTCACTGCCTCATACACGGGCGGATTTCAGGGGCTGAGTGGCGAATAGCGAGCCGACTGGTTAATCTAACCCCGCTTATAATTCCAACTTCAATTAGTTGTGTTACCTCTTTTAAACAGCAAAAATATATTGTGTGCTTAGCCGTATGAAATCCGCTTATTTTTAGTCGAATACAGTCCAGTTTTTTTCTGTTTATCTATTGATACGAACTTTAAAATGATATTTTTTAAAACTTAATAAGAGCATGAAAAATAGTTTTGATTTGCGGCTACAATCACTAAAATATTTACAACATAGTTAAGCTTTAGACAAGGCATTTAAAGAACGGAGCTAGCTTTAAAACTCTTCGAATTAATGGTGAAAGAAACTCAGCATAATATGAGGGTAGGAAAAGAACATCATTAATATTTGATAGCTTGGATGGGAAAATATCATTTTCAAAAACATGTGAATAATAATAATAATAAAAAGGAGAAGAATAAAATAAACATAGATTTAAAATTTAGCTGTTTCCTTATTATGGTTGTCGTTGTGGTGCCACAGGGATAAATGGCCTTGTGGTGCAATTGTGCCACTCATTGACAAAATGCTCATTCGCATTATGTTTATTTTCTTTCTTTTTTTAATTTTGATACCTGGGAGGCGGTCGGGAAGTTAAAGACTTGTCATGGCTGAGGACGATATCACCCAAATTGTTCTAGACGAAGACAAGGCTTCAATGGAAGATGTCAAAAAAAATCTGAAACTAATCGGAGCACAATTGACTAGTACTGCGGAAAGCATTCAATGTGTAATATTTTAGTATTTGTTGTTTCCAAGCTTTTTTGAATGAATTGGCATGAAAAAAAGTTTAAAAACGAGGAGTAAGTTTAACCTGTCGTGTTTGTAGCCTGAATCAATCTCGAAAAGCTGAATTATACTCTTAACTCAGGGTGAATGAACCCAGCGAAACATTCCGTTTTAGCTAGCAGGAGCCTTAGAAAACTAAGATTGCAACCCCATGTTTGTTTCACTAGATCTATTTGTGCTAATAACCTCAAAGCAGTTTTGTTTATTATAAACATATCATAAAAGGTTATAAGATTATATAAATCACCAAACCACAATTTTTATTTGAAACTATAGCGATGTTCTCCTGAGCGGAGTGTGTTTTTAGGAGCTCCGAAGCTCTAACCTAATCTGACACTAATTTCGTGAATAAAAAAGTGATGCCATAGACTATTATGTTAAATCTTTTTGTAAAACTTATTGAAATGATAGAAATAATCTTAAGTGCAGGTAGAGTAACTTAAAAAATATTTTAAGCTTAAATAAGCTTAAATTCGCTCATTTAATCATTTGGGATTTTTTCGTTCGAAAACCGCTGCAAATCCACAGAAAGTATTTCACGCCAGTGCTGCCTTGGGCTAAATTTCACATAAGGAAGATCGCAAACTTGGAGTTTAACACAGTGCAGCACCGGCGCGGAATACCGTCTGCGAATTTGAAGCGGAATGAATCCCAAAGGATTAAGGACCGGGGCTCCCTCCGCTTTAATTGGCCGCTTTAACTGAGTACAGTGCCTCCAGAACGAAAATATTGTGTGTTTTATTTCATATTCTATTTATTTTTCAACCCAGCTAACCAGCCACCAAGTAAAACCGCATATATTTGCTGTTTTTGTGGCGCAGCCGAAAAATTGTAGATTTTGGCAGTCGCCACTTTAAAGTTTATAGCAGTCTGCTTGGGCTTGTCATTTTCAGTTTTAAACTGCTTATTTTTGAATTTTATTCTGAGTGACCCGTGTTAAGACGTGGGTGCTATATAATGTTTTATTTCAGACAAAAAACGCACAAACAGATCCCACTGCCGAAAGACTGCGGAAATTTTTCGCGGATATAGAATGTCCAACTTATCTTGGTTTCAATTTCAATCCAGATGAAAAATTCTGGGGGGCATTCATTTTTCTTTTATTTTGCATTGTATCAGATGAATGTCTGCGATTTACAGCGGGGCAATTTTACAATAGTGCCATTATTCAAATTTTTGTAGGTAAGAATCGTATATCATAAAGCATAAATGCCGAAAATTTTAATTTCATGAACTTTATATATATATATATATATATATACATATACAAAAGCTTTCTTAAATTTTAATTTTTATCAGGTTTGGCTTCGATATTTCTACTAATGATTATATACAAAAGCTTTCTTAAATTTTAATTTTTGTCAGGTTTGGCTTCGATATTTCTACTAATGATTTTTTGCGAGTGGGCAGATGTATTGACTGCTGGACTAATTGGTCCCGAACAAATTCCAGCCCAGACACATTACAGTAAACTTTCCTCTATTACCGAATTGATTACGAGCTGCTATCAGTCTCTCGTCGAATTATTTAAGGACATTAATTTTACAGGCTCCGCAAAAGTAAGAAAAAACTTATTTAATCTTATTTAAAATGCAAAAACTAGTTTTTTGGTATATATTGTTTAAATTTCTAAACTCGCGCCACTCTCTAAAATCATCTGAGAGTGAGGCCCTTGACTAAAACCCTAACCAGCAACAGTGCTGATACGGGGTTTTAGAAGGTCATATGGAATATTCTTAGTCGATCCACCTCTGTTCTAAAAAAAGCGGCTGCAAAATAAATTAAACTAAAGATACTTTCACATCTGATAAACAAGTAGTAACGCGTTTATCGAAATAAATATTGAAACAAAACGATAAATGACCAAAAATAACATGTTTACACTGCAGTGATAAATAACCGCGAATTTTTGATGCTTATTATCTTGAAAAACACGTGAACATTTTTATCAGTAACTGAATAATTCTGGCGGCCATGGGTGGGCCGCCGGATATTATTTGCAGATCAGTAGTAAGTGAGTGACTTCCTAACGCTTTCTTTGATTTTGAATAACTCAGTCAAATCAACTATATAAGTTGAAATTCGGAACATATATACAACTGACTACGGAGAATCGATTTGTAATTACGATTTTGTGATCTGATGAATTGTGTTTTCCATCATGACATCTACAACTTTTATTTAGAACAATTATAGCTCGGCCGAATAAAATCTATATGATTTAAAATTTGGAACATAGATACAACTGACAACGGAAAATTCATTTATAATCACGATTTTGTGATTTGACAAATTGTGCGGTAGATTATGACGTATACAACTTTTATTGAAAACAATTATAACTCGGCCGAATAAACTTTAAACTTTATATGATTTTATATTTGGAACATATATACAACTGACAACGGAGAATCGATTTATAATCACAATTTTTTGATCTGACAAATTGTGCAGTCGATCATGACGTATATGCAAATTTTATTTAAAGCAATTATAACTCGGCCGTATAAAGTCTATATGACTTGAAATTCAGAATATAGATTGAACTTGTAACGGAGAATCGATTGGTAGCAATGTTTTTTTTGATTTGATATTTGTGCGGTAAATGGGATTTACAGTTAGCAAGCTTATACCGTGAAGCACAGCCAAAAACACGAGTGTTAATTTTGCTGCTCTTTTACGAACATATATCCAGCTGACAACGGAGAATCAATTCATAATCACGATTTTGTGATCTGACAAATTGTGCGGTCGATCATGACGTATACAACTTTTATTGAAAACAATTATAACTCGGCCGAATAAACTTTATATGATTTTAAATTTGGAACATAGATACAACTGACAACGGAGAATCGATTTATAATCACAATTTTTTGATCTGACAAATTGTGCAGTCGATCATGACGTATATGCAAATTTTATTTAAAGCAATTATAACTCGGCCGTATAAAGTCTATATGACTTGAAATTCAGAATATAGATTGAACTTGTAACGGAGAATCGATTGGTAGCAATGTTTTTTTTGATTTGATATTTGTGCGGTAAATGGGATTTACAGTTAGCAAGCTTATACCGTGAAGCACAGCCAAAAACACGAGTGTTAAGTTTGCTGCTCTTTTACGAACATATATCCAGCTGACAACGGAGAATCAATTCATAATCACGATTTTGTGATCTGACAAATTGTGCGGTCGATCATGACGTATATGCAAATTTTATTTAAAACAATTATAACTCGGCCGTATAAAGTCTATATGATTTTAAATTCGGAATATAGATTGAACTTGTAACGGAAAATCGATTGGTAGCGATGTTCTTTTGATTTAACATTTGTGCGGTAAAGGTAAATAGGATTTACAGTTAGCAAGCTTATACCGTAAAGCACAGCCAAAAACGTGTTAAGTTCGCTGGTTTTTTAACGAACATATGTACAACTGACAATGGAAAATCGATTTCGATTTCGAAAATCGAAAATCGATGGATTTTGTGATCTGAAAAATTGTGCGGTCAATCATGACGTATATGCAAATTTTGAAGCTAATCTTAACGGCGGCCGATTACAAGACAAGATTTGTACTAGTTAGGGTGACTGACTTAATTTCGGCCACGCCTTAATTTCGGCCACCAATTTAGGGTGTTAGAAAATTGGCTTATTTTTAAAACACAAAAGAACTAGCACAAAAGTAACTGTATTAATGTTGAATAAAGTGTTTTTACAAATTTTTTTTATTTTTATTATTCTACATTATCAACATTTTCACACAAAAAGTGAATTTTTTATGATTTCCTTAATTTTTGCTTCGTGTTTAAACTGCATCAAATTTAGAACGAAGTAATATATAACCTTAAAATATCTTCTATTTAAGGCTCAAATTTGTTAATTTTCATGTTTTGATAATTTCTTCAAAATTATTTTGCAATGCGTTTAACTAACTGCGCATTTTAAGATTCCGTTAATTTCGGCCACCTTAAAATTTAGGTGAAAGAACCTGCCGTTTTTTGCTGTTTTTAAATATCATTGTACTACTGTATTTATAAAGAATTTTTTTCCTCGTTTGACTTTGTTTTGACGTTTTTTAGGCCAAAAATAAAATTTGAACAAAAAATACAAATTATTAAAACTTGTTTTTTAAGGTTTTGACATAATTATTTAAAGTCTTGCTAATAACTATTAAAGTTCGCAAACGGGAAAAAATAAGTTATATGTACCAAGAACAATACCTAAGGGTAAATTTGCAACCTTTAGAAATTTTCATTGTTCGTTTAAGCAATAGTTATGGCCAGTTTTTTGTAGGTGGCCGAAATAAATGGCACGCGCCTTAACTTCGGCCACTTTAAAAAAAAAGTTTAAACCTTCACTGATTTTTAAGTGTAACAGAAGTATTCAAATTTTGCACTGGAATAACAAATATAGCTATTGTTTGATTTTTAGGCCAAATTTTGGCTTGATTGAAAAAGCCAGTAAAAACTTATTCAAAAAAAATAAAAAAAGGTGGCCGAAATTAAGTCAGTTACCCTAATACTTTGTTTTGCTTTATTTATCTATTTTTGTAATTCCAGCAAGTGTGGTTACCCGGACACCACGATAGTCAAAACCGTCATATATAAAAGGAAATTGTTCAGTGTTAATATTTTTTTACAGATTTATAACGTTATAGAATCACTTTTAGCCAATTATTGCTTATGAAAAAAGGAGATCTTCTCTGATTGGTATTGATTCTCTCCCCCTCCCAAGCTCCGGTCGGGGGGCCCGGGCCCAAAATAGCCAGGGGGCGACAGACCTTCTATTAAGAAAAAAGGAGATCTTTCATAAGTAAAAATGGTTTAATATTAAACATGAAACACAGTATTTTGACAAATACTTATCACTCAGTTTAAAACAAAACTTCCAATTTTTTAACGGCTAAATCGACTATGGTTGAGTTATATCTGGCGGAGCCCTTAAGTTTATATGGGGACATAAGCAGATCAATTAAAATTGTAATCACGCTTTTAAAAAACGAATTGGATGGAACGCAGAATTTTTTTATTCCTGTTTTTTTACAAAATATACAAATATTAGCCAAACATTAGCCCTTAAAGAATTTGCAATTTTGTTGCAAATTGAGCAATTTGATAAATAATTCTTTATCTTTTAATATGAAACTATTTTTTTTGCTAAACATTTTTTGTTTTATTTTTAAATAAACGATTAAATACTGCAAATCATTGATGTAGAAATAGTTATTCAATAATGAAACTTTCATTGATAGTTTTTGATGTTCTATTTATACTATATGCGTTGCGGCGCCAAAAGTCTCCGCGCTAAAAAAATTAGCAATAAATTTGGATTATATAGACCAGTAAACATGGAATGTAAAAAAAAGTAATTCTTTAGGTTTTGGAAAATCAATGTTCTAGTCTATGGGATCGAATTTCACTAAAAAGTATTGGAAATTTGGGAGTTCAATTTATACAAAGTGTTGGAGAAAGTACGGTGTTTTGTGGTCACGCAAGTAAGTTCACATATTATTGAAAACAAACCTTAAATCAAATGTCATCATTTATTTATTTATTTATTTATTTATTTATTTATTTATTTATTTATTTCGCATAAAGCAGGATACGCAAGGCCGATGTTACTCAGCACTAATTGCGCTACCAAATACTACATATAACAATATTAACAAAGAATATTGTCACAATGCGGTGTGTCTCAGCGGGGACTCGATCCAGGGACCTTCAGTATGCAAGACGTAAGATCTGCCACTGCGGAAACATCACAATCACAATTTAAATAAATGTTTGTTTGGGACCTTGTGTAAAAGCAAAATAAAAAGTGTAGAAGTCTTTATTGCCAACATTTCGATCTTTAACAGATCATCGTCAGGATCTAAAATAATAGCAGCTGTAAACAAGAAAATATCCACAAAAACGCGCAGTATTAAAACACAAATTAAAATGTATAAAATACAATAGGTTCAAAGCTACAAATAAACAAAACTATTGTAGGAACAAATTTAGACATTTAACTGAATACACTTCAACATTTTAACCAATTTTTTACCAAGTCTAGGAAAAATTTTTCGGTAAACTTATTTCATTAGAACAGTTTAACATCAAAAAATGTCATCCGGCCAGAAACCATACCATTATGCATCATTTTCGTTATTTTTTTATTAAAATGATACAATAAAACATTCTTAACAGTTTTTAAAACATAAATTCTCAAGTTTATTTTTAAAAAATTCAAAATTTAAGCTCCTTCTGTGTTTATCACTACAACTTTAAAAATTCCCAAAAAAATTATCATTTTTATATGTTTTAAATAAAAAACTTTGAGGCTATTTAAATCATAGTAGCCCGTGTCAGATTATTGGTTATTATTATTATTATGGAAAATTGTTTGTCAGCTATACGGCTGACAAATGATTTTCTCTGTATAGTTTTCGGTTATTTTTTGTTAGAATGTCCATATAAAATTATTACTTTATTAATTTTTGTAGTTGATTTGTTTGGTTTTTTGTAATTGATTTTAAAATTTTATCAGCAGAACGCTCCGTAAAACTGTTGTCAGACTATTTAGAGTCAAAAAATTAATTTATTTTAAAAGTTTATTTATTTTGCATAACGCAGGATACGCAAGTTCGATGTTACTCAGCGCTGGTTGCGCAACAAAAAACTACATATAACTATAATAAGAATAGCGTTTCTCAGTCGAGTTGGGACTCGATCCAGGGATCTTCAGTATGCAAGACGTAAGATCTGCCACTGCGCCACAACCTCGACATGCCGACCTCGAATTGTTAATCATGTAGTTGCCCATTTTTTAATGATATTTTTTTCATAAAAAATATTGTTTTAGTTTGAACTTTGACATTAAATTTAAAATTTCCACAAAATAATATATTTTAAATTATTTTGACGGGAAAAAGTTTATTGTCGATTAGAAAGTTGTTTATTTGCACGTAAAAATGAATGGATTAGTATTAAATAAAGCACAATAATATTGCGTTCTATCAAATAATATCCAGTACCTAAATTTTTAAGTCAGTTCAAAGACAAAAAAAAATTAAGTTACAAAATCCGAAGGCTCCTTTGATGAAAATGGATTGTCCTTCATAAATATGTTCATGTTATTTTTTTTTAAATTCAACCCATCTGACATTTTTCAGACTGTAAGCTTTCCAATGATATCTCATTTAGCCATCCGTTTTGTGGTTCTGAAGAAGGGTCCCTCCTTTTTAGTACAAAAATTGTCGATTACAATGATGTCCATGTTAAACTTTTCAACAAACCATAATATTCTGGTTCTCGATTGGTCAATAACTCTTACTGATAAGTTTTAGCTAATTCAGAGACAAAAATTTTTTCGACAAAAAAAACAGCAAAAAATTTTTTTGTAAAAAACTAAAGTTGTTTATGTTTATTTAATAAAAAATTATCGATTTCGTTGAACATGTACACGAATTTAAGACGTTATCAATTCCACCACGCGTGATACTCGCTCACATCTCTTAAAATTTACTAAGTTTGCTGCGACAATTCACTTTCGTGACTTGTGTTTTTATCGAAAAGCTCGAAGGTGTTTCGTGGTGAAAACGCGATATTTTGACATAAATACTGGACCAATATTAATTAAAGCATTAAAAAAAGTAGAGAGTTGCATTTCTCTTTAAGTGATTTTTTTTGTTACCTAAATTTGATACCTATTGAGCAATCTTTCAAGTACAAAATCATTAAAATCGCCATTTTTAAGGTTTCATATCTCCTGAACCACTTAAAATATTTCACGAAAAAAATTGCTGGCTATCACGGGCAGGAAAAAGTTCACAAAAAATCATCAAAACCCAATAGAAAAGTTTGATTCTGTACCGCTGCTTTAGGCCACCCTGTAAAGCGTCCATCGGCGGGTGTATATCGCGATCAAAATGGAGCAGGGCAATAAAAACCTTCTAAAGGCTGGTTCATACTTATGTAAAAACGTCCTTTGGACAAAGTCCAAAAGACGTTTTTACATACGTTTATACGCTGTGTTTGTCCTTTGGACTTTGTCCAAAGAACGTTTTTACTTAAATATGAACCAGCCTTAATCGTTCTTGCAGCTAGTTTAAAACCTCAAAATCTTTTCCGACATTTTAGTTCCTTTCGTTACAGTTTTTAAAGATGCAAAAGTTTCAACCAGCACTGTGTTTTTCAAACGAGCTTTGTGATTGACACATTCAGCTTTATAGTTCTTAACAAATCAAAAATAAGTTGTTTACTAGTTTTGAAAGACGAGCTACCTCGAAAATGGTTCGAAATTAGGTCGATGCAATACAAACTAACAAAAACTCATCGGAACACGTTATTTACAACATTGATAAAACATTTTAACTGTTAAAAGCAAATAGTTTATTCCATAGCTTGTTCAGTTTAAATTATTTTTACTGATTTTTTATTTTTTTAGCTTTGAAAATGTTTACTGATCTTCATATTTATCGAAAAATAACAAAAACTCATCTGAACATATTATCCACAACATTTTGGGCGACGATTTTAATGCTTATTACAAGTATAGTTGAATTATATATTTTTATTTTGGTCTCACATATAATTGTAATTAATATATTTTAAAACAGCTTGTTTAAAAACTGATAATAGATAATCCAAAATTAAAAAAAAAGATTATTAAAAATCTAAAAAAAAATCTAAAAAAATCTAAAATAAATTGATGAAAAAAAATCTAAAATGGTGAAAAGTTGGCAGAAACTGGAACCATATGTAGTTAAACAACCTCCCGTAGAAAACGACTAGAAACAATATTATTAATTTTTTTAATTCTTATTGTAATTTAACTTTAATTTAATTTTAAATTTTAAATTTAATTCTTCTTATTTAACTCCCGTTTTTTTAATTCTTATTGTAATTTTTAGTTGGTTTAATCATTTCGTACACACATGCGACGGAATTTAGCTATAGACGGTTTGGCCTTGTTTACGTGGTTTGGATATCTTTTCTGACAATTTATTTTTGGGAATGGGCGCTAAGTTATTCCATGGATGAAATTCAGTTTAAAGATAAAATAACGCCGCCGCAACCGTAAGCTACAGTTCTTATCAATATTGTATTGTGTATATTCTATATTTTTATCAATATCATATTGTTAAGGGTATACAGATTAATTGAAGTATATGCATATTCTATACCAATGTTTGCTTTTATCAGATAAATTAAATAGCTTCTTTTCCGCAACCGTATAAAATCTTAATTTGTTAAATATATTGAATAGAAACTTAACCTTTTCTGATTATAAAGGCAAAAAAAACAGAATAAGAAGAATAAGCAAACCAGAGGGAGATTATTTCATTTTTAAAGTATAAGAAAACTGCGTAACCGCAACTCAATACTAAACTTTGCGTCTTCAGTTGCTTTGAATTCTGGTCGTCCGTAGTATTGAAACCGTAGATGCACTTGAGGGGGTAGGGTAGGGTCGAAATTTTTTCTAGGGGGGCGCTAGAAAAAAATCCAGCTCCCCCCTCCTCCCAAATTTTCGAATTTATTACCCCTGACCCCCTTCTAGATTTTGAAATCGGACCTCTTTCCCCCGTGAGATAATTTTAAGTACTTTTTTTATACTAAATTTTTTTCAAAAAACGTGAATTTTTAAGACAAATTCACGTTTTTACACACTTTTTATGCCAGAATATCGCTTTGTATTCAATAAAATGTAGTATTATCTTATAAAATAACTATTATTAAACCTTTGATGGTTTAAAAGTATTTTGCTTCGGATATTGGACCCCGACCTCCCTCTAGGTTTCAAAATTTCCCACCCCGAATCGACCCCCCTAATAAGCCAGGGAGGTTCAACCCCTCTAGGACCTCACTGGATTTTAAAATATCATTTACCGGGGTAAAGACACCACACTCCTAGCTTCGGTAACCCTGTTCATCTATGATTAAAACGCAGGATAAAATATAATTTATTAACAAAATGCTAGACGTGAGTCAATTTTTTTAACCCAAGCAGTACAAAATAGGTACTCATATTATATATTCTAAATTTGTCCACAGTTATAAGAAGCTTGTTTGAATGTTCGATGTTGGGCGATGTTTAAACAGAAAAGATATACTCTATAAAGGTAACTCAACATAGCTGTTTACAAAAAAAATGTTTAGTAGGAATACCTAACATAACAAACCATTCACCACCAGCATGTACAAATAATAACTATGATAATGCAACAACTTAGTCATAAGGAATAATTCGTTGTTTGTTCAATAGGTTACATTTCTAATTTACGTAATTTTTACCACATTTTTTGGCAAAAACAAAGACGATTTTTTTAACTGTATGTCAATTTTGAACTTAGTATAAAACCTAAGGCGAAAGTTTTTTTTTGCCTTTAGTACAAACAGAGCTGCAGTTTATAAAAAACATAGCACCGATTGATCAACTTAATATTACAAATTTATGGACTAAATAGTTTATATTTTTGAATAGTTCTTTTGATAGTTTATAACATCAACAAAGTATTGTTTTTTAGATATGAAGAAGATTCACAAGCAAGCCGTAAGTTAGAATAAAATTAACTGAAACAGTTTGTACGTGTTTTTCTAAGTATTATTAAATTTATAACTGAATTTTTATAAGCATACAGTACTTCTTAATTCCGTGCACCCTTATAGAAAATAATTTCAACAAACTTGAATTTAGGTTAAATATAACTTAATTTCGGCCATTTTTGTTTGTCTCATAACTTTTATAACTTGATCAAATACAGTCAAAGATTGTTTTCAAAATGTATAGCAAAGCATGCTTTTATTAATTTTAGAAAATAATGAGATTTATAACAATATGTATTATTTTTTGTTTGTTAACAGTTATTTTTCAAAGTTCAAAATTTAGACATTTAACCTTAATTTCGGCCACTTTAAAAGGTAACTTTCGTAAAAACCAACACTATGTAAATTCGTAAAGATCAGTAATAAGCGATAAGTGCATCAAGCAATATGCGCACTAAATTATATACCAAATAACACCTGAACTTTGTTTTCCTGCGACGCTGCACCAGCTATATATATAAAATGCGGGTAAATTTATATTCTTCTATTCTTATTATTTTAATCTTCATATTTTAAATCATCCGCCCTCGTTACTGATTGATCAGAAATAATTATGAGCTCAATAAATAGGACTGAAAATTGCACAACTTTTTTAGGACCCACTTTTTATTAATGTTCTTGTTATTGTTTTAGTGATCAAAATAATAATTAAAAAAAAAAAATTGATTTGACCACTCGGTATAAGCCATCCGGTGACAATGAATAAGTCTTCCAAATCTTGTGGACCGCGCAACAACAATAGACGGCGGCGGTGATTTAGGGTCGATGGAGCCTTGGGAACTTGGAGCTGGAACTTGGAGCCAAAACTAGGAAACTTGGAGCCAAAAATAAAAATCGCTAAAACGTGTGTACCTAAGCCTAAGCGAAGCCTAAATTTAACCCCAAACCAATTTTTTCTTAAAGACTCTAAGTTCCCATTGCTCGTGGCTCCAAGTTCCCAAAAATTTCCGATGGCTCCAAGTTCCCTGCTTGTGGCTCTAAAGACCACGTACCGGCGGCGGTAGCTGTTCGCGGTTGGTTTTTTTTCCGCGACCGTTCCAGTAACATCCAGCCTGGAGAATGAAAAAAAATAAGGATTTTTCATCTGTGTTTTTAGTGTAGCCTAAAACCATAAAGGGTACCTGTTAGCGCGCAACAAGACAACAATCTCATTGATGGCACTTTAATGATAATTAGCGATTAAAAATTAGCTTGGAAAGACATTTATCATCCATCTTTTTTTCTTCTTCTTTTCCTCTTCTTCTTTTTGTATTTATTGATACCAAACATCAAATCAAATATGATACGAAATATCTAAAAACTTTAAATGCTAGGCGTCCAAAAATTGGCGGCAATTGCCTATTACCTAAATTTAATTAAAATTCATTAAATATATTATTCTTGATATTACTATTAATAATTGAAACCATTATAGGAAATTATATAACTGCGCAGTAAAGACATTAATTTTATAAGTTTAATTTCCAAGATTTAACTTTAAAAACAGGTAGCTATAAGAAATGCTTTAAGAATAAAACAGGAAAAAAGGGCGATTCCCGAAAAAACAAAAAAAGTAAAAAAGCCAATGTTTAGACACAAAAAATCTGTCTGTCCTAGACTTGTCTAAGGTGACGTATGTGGACTGTAGTGGATTTGGCATGTGCCGTTGCTCACAAAAAAACTGTAGATCATATACTAATGACTTTTTATTCGCAGCAATTCATAACACAGTGAGTTATCTTGAAATAGAAAAATTTCGACTTTTCTGCACTAAACTACAAGTTGCGCATGTTCGACTTTTCTATCAAAATTTTGTTCAGATTTAGTGTGCAGTCGGACATTACTTTTGTGTTATAAATTCTTCGTAATTAGAAGACAAAATAATAAGTGCGCAAAAAAACAAAAATAACTAACAAAATGTGTACGTACATTTTAAACCTTTTAAAGTAAAACGCGACAAAACATCACAAGCAAAAGATATAAAAAACTATTTTATTTTTAAACAAAATAACTCAGTTCAAGTTATTGTAGGCGCAGTATATAGTTAGTATTTTTCTACATTGCACCAAAGCAAAAATCAATAATTTCGTCCGGGATTACAAAAGTATTTGCGTTTCAAAAATTTTTTTTCAATAAACTTAAACAACTTTTTTAATTTATTTAGCAGAACAAACCGCAGTCATATCCAAAAGTGAAGAAAGAAGAACGCAAGAAGTCATTCAAGAAAAAAGACGAAAGCGAGAAGAAGAAGAAATATTATTGCACGTAAAATTATTTTAATTTTTATTAATTACTATCGCCACTGCAACAAAAGGAGACGCAATAAATATAAAATAAACTTGATCCTTACTTCTAACGATTATATAATTGGTGTGTGAAACAACAAAATAAGTCACAGTGACCTAAGTATTATTATATGAGGATTATTTGTCATTTTGTCATAGTAACGGCGATAGTAATTAATAAAAATTAAAATAATTTTACGTGCAACTCGCTACTTTTTCTTGAATAACATTCTTACACTTTGTAATACAGTTCTGCTAAATAAATTAAAAAAGTTGTTTAAGTTTATTGAAAAAAAATTTTTTGAAACGCAAATACGGACGAAATTATTGATTTTTGCTTTGGTGCAATGTGAAAAAATACTAACTATATACTGCGCCTACAATAACTTAAACTGAGTTATTTTTGTTTAATTGGAATAGTTTTTTTATATCTTTTTGCTTGTGATGTTTTGTCACGTTTTACTTTAAAAGGTTTAAAATGTACATTACACATTTTTGTTAGTTATTTTTGTTTTTTTGCGCTTAATTATTTTTGTCTTCTAATTACCGAAGAATTTATAACACAAAAGTAATTCAAGTAGCGGTGTTGAACAAACTTTGATGGAGTCGAACATGCGCAACTTGTAGTTTAGTAGGAAAAGTCAAAATTTTTCTATTTCAAGATAACTCACTGTGTTATGAATTGCTGCGAAATAAAAAGTCGTCAGTATATGATCTACAGTTTTTTTGTGACAACGGCACATGCGAATCCGCTACAGTTGCAGCAAGCATCCACCTTCAACAAGTAGGACAGACTTAGAGATTTTTTGTGTCTAAACATTGGTTTACTTTTTTGTTTTTTGCCCGGGAATCACCTTTTTTATCCTTTTATTCTTAAAGCATTTCTAGCTACCTGCTTTTAAAGTTAAATTTTGAAAATTAAACTAATGTCTTTACTGCGCAGTTATATTATTTCCTATAATGGTTTCCATTAGTAATATGAGATATATTTAATAAAAATTTTAATTAAATTTAGGTAATAGGCTATTTGCCGCCAAATTTTTTGGACGCCTAGGCATTTTAAAGTTTTTAGATATTTCGTATCGTATTTGATTTTGATGTTTGGTATCAATAAATACAGAAAAGAAGAAGAAAAAATAGAATAATAGGATGTCTTCCAAGCTAATTTTTAATGGTAATTATTCAGACGCATCGATGAGATATATTTGTTGCGCGCTAACAGTACCTTTTATGGTTTTAGGCTACACTAAAAACACGGATGAAAATACTTATTTTTTCGTTCTAGGCTGGATGTACTGGAACATTCGCCGGAAACCAACGGAGGCGTTGCCGCCGCCGGTCTCGTGGTATTTAAAGCAGCAAGCGGGAACTTTGGAGCCATCGGAAATTTTTGGGAACTTGGAGCCACGATGGGAAGCTTTAGAGTCTTTAAAAAGTTGGTTAGGGTTAAATTTAGGCTTCGCTTTTAGGCTTAGTTACACGGTTTAGGGATTTTTATTTTTGGCTCCAACTTGCAAGTTCCCGTCCAAGTTCCCAAGGCTCCATCGACCCTAATCACCGCCGCCCCACTCTATTGTTGTTGCGCATTACAGTTTTGGAAGACTTATTCATCTGTCACCCAAATAGTTCCTGCTCCGATTGGTCAAATCGATTTTTTTTTAATTATTATTTTGATCACTAAAAAACAATAACAAATTCGGTTAATTGAAAATCATCCTAAAAAAGTTGTGTTCGTGCCTTTTTATTGAGCTCATAATTATTTCTGATCAATCAGTAATGAGGGCAAATAATTAAAATATGAAGATTAAAATAATAAGAATAGAAGAATATAGATTTACCCGTATATATATAGCTGGTGCACATTTTTAGGTGTATTTTGTGTGTAACTTTTTAGTGCGCATATTGATGCACTTTATCACTACTGATCTTGCCGAACCACGTGGTGTTGGTTTTGCGAAAGTTACCTTTTTAAAGTGGCCGAAATTAAGGTTAAATGTCTAAATTTTGAACTGAAAACTACATAAAAACAAAAAATAATACATATTGTTATAAATCTCATTATTTTTGCTTTGCTATACATTTTGAAAATAATAATTTATATTTAACCTAAATTCAAGTTTGTTGAAATTATTTTTATAAGGGTGCACGAAATTAAAGTACTGTATGCTTATAAAATTCAGTTATAAATTTAATAATACTTAGAAAAACACATTACAAACTGTTTCAGTTAATTTTATTCTAACTTACGGCTTGCTTGTGAATCTTCTAGTCTGAAAAACAATACTTGTTGATGTTATAAACTATCAAAAGAACTATTCAAAAATATAAAACTGTAGTACCGTAATTACATTTGCAGTTCATAAATAAATCTAATTACTGTTTTACATAACTTCGGTATTTGTACTAAAGGCAAAAAAAAACTTTGGGCCTAACTTTATATTAAGTTCAAAATTGACATACAGCATTCTTTGCCAAAAAATGTGGTAAAAACATGAGTAGAAATGTAACCTATTGTAGCAA
>JASAMX010026603.1:0-12007 GCA_030248175.1 Microlaimidae sp. YZB2_3
TGAATCTAGCCTCATTGCAGAAAACCTTTTTTTTCTTTTAATACTAACCCAACACGAGGTCATCCATTTAAACTACAAGTTGATGATAGCAGAATTGAAGCAAGAAAATATTGTTTCCCTAATCGAGTAATTAGTAATTCTGGAACACTCTGAGTGCTTCCCAGGTTACCTCTAAATCGGTCAGTATATTTAGAAAACCGTTAAATTAGCTACAACATTATAATATTTGTAGTGATAAGCTCAAATTCCGCCCAGTTTTTTTTTCGAAATTAATCATTTTTATAAACTCTGTGCACAAGCAATAACATTTTGGTACAAAGTAATGACCTGCTCAGTATCAGTGCTGAAGTCAAAGCAAAGCTTCAGCCTTCTGAGCAGTTTTTAGCAATAATATCATAATTAACGCTTTCATGAAGAACTATGTTGCTTGAGGATCCCACACATTACTTTTGTATCTTTTTGTAATCATAGATCTGGAATGTTTTCTTTAACAAAAAATAATAACCTCTTTATTTTTGGATACATTTACAGACCTGTGCACGGTCTGGAAATGCCCCCCCCCGTTTTATTGGAGGATTTGCCCCCCCCCCCCGTTTTTTTTGCCCCCCCCCCCGCCAAAAAATGAAAAAGTACCCTAAAATTATGACGTCATTTTTGACCTATGATGACGCCATCATCGCAAATTTTTTGCAGTTTTTAGCCTATTTCAATGTATTTTAAGCCATTTTAGACCTATTTTTCCCTTATTTTCGCTTTTTTTGTCCCTTTTTTCCTTTTCCCTTCTTTTTTTCTCTTTTTTTTTCTTTTTTTTTCTTTCACCCTGCTTGCCCTCCCTCGTTTTATTGCCCCCCCTTTCCAAAAAAGTTGCCCCCCCCCGCCCCC
This sequence comes from Microlaimidae sp. YZB2_3, assembly GCA_030248175.1. NCBI lineage: Eukaryota > Metazoa > Nematoda > Chromadorea > Desmodorida > Microlaimidae > Microlaimidae sp. YZB2_3. Next base: position 883 of record JASAMX010026603.1, read on the forward strand.
CCCGGTTTTAACCCGGGGGGGGGGGCAGTGCACAGGTCTGCATTTAAATCATGGGGTCTCCCAACAGTAATGCGTTATTATTTTTATTGTCTTTTGATTATATTTTGTAACCATTTCCTAATAGGTACTAGTTTTTATATATACTGTGGTGTTTGTGATAAAAAATTTATACTTAATATTGTGTTTGTGTGTGATATCTTTTATTTTTATGTTTATTATTCAATGTTTTCTTTTTGAAAACATTTTGCTTAAATAAATTTCTTTCTTTTTTTCTTTCTTTCAAAAAGGTTTTACTTCAGTATTTTGCTGATGGTGATCTTTTTTGTTTGACGTGACTTTCAGGGCTCCCCTAAATGTCTCAAAATAGGATATTGTGCGACTTAATCATAGGTGAGAAAGGGGGGGGCAGGGTGGGGTCCACCCCCCCTAGCCTCGAAATTTTGGGCCCCCCCCTAGACGAAAATCTAGGGGGGCCCCCTCCCCCCAAATTTCCGAATTTTTTACCCCTGACCCCCCTCTAGATTTTGAAATCTGACCCCCCCCTCCCCTCTTGGGAAAATTTTAGGTACCTTTTTTAAACTGAATTTTCTTCCAAAAACGTGAATTTCATCACATATTCATGCTTTTACACCCTTTTTATACATGAATATGGCTTTTTATTCAATAAAATGTAGTATTATCCTATAAAAAAAACAATTATTAAATTTATTTTGTTTTAAAACTTTTTTGCTTTGGAAACGGGACCCGCCCCGCCCCCCCCTTAGATTTCAAAATTTTCCCCCAGGGGCCGCCCCCCCCAAAAAAGGGGGGGGGGGGGGGCCCCCCCCCCAGAATTCAAATTTAAATTTACCCGGGGCCACCCCCCCCCCCCCCTCCCCCCCCGCCCTCCCCCACTGACGTCATTATTATCTTTTTTATAAAAAACTAACGCTTATCCATAGGTGGGCAGGGTGGGGGGTTGGGGGGGTTATACCCCCCCAAAATTTTGAATTTTGCTGACACTCCCCCTTAAATTTGGGGTAGTCGGGGACACCCCCCCCCCCAAATTCGCCTCCCAAAGGAAAATTTTTAAGTGTTATAAAAGGACTAAAAAATTTTTTAGTTTTAAAAACTAAAAAAATTTTTTAGTTTAGCGGAGTGTTTATTACCTTATTTCCCCGTTCATTACCTTTTATTACCTTTAAATTCCCCCGCTACGCGGGCAGTTTAAATTTCCCCGCTATGCGGGCAGTTTGAATTGGCAATTTATCTTAGTTTTTCAATTGCAAATCGATTATCCCATTCAGTAGTTAAGGCATACATGTTTAATAAAACTACTATAAACACTATTATCCTTTTTTAACGTTTTAAACACATGTTATAAATGTGGGTATAGCTATAAAAAACCTTAAATTTTGTAATTAGTATTATTTGGAATTAAAATTTCTAGTGTATTTTAGCGCCTCAAATTATAAATTTTCTCCTCCGGGGGGCATTGTTCCCCCCGAACCCCCCTGACTGAATTTTTAAGATCACAGAAAATTATGTAGAAATTAGGTAAAAAAACAAAAGTAAAATGTATGTTCACGCGATCACCAGGAGACGATTTTTAAGCCGTTTTTAGTATATATATAAATTTTCGCCTCCGGCGGCTGGGGGGACACCCCCCAGACCCCCAGGCCGACCCTACGCCGCGCAGGCGGCGGCGCTTCGCGGCGCATTGATAACACTTTTTCTTCCCCCCCCCCCCCCGACCGACGCCCCTGAAATGAAATCCTGACTGCGCCATTCCACATTATTATTAAAAGAATTAAAAAAATAAAATTTATAAGTTGCAATAAGGTCTTATTTTAATCTTACACAGTTTTAAAGCATTTATAAGCTTGTTTTACGTTTTTTTACGCGTTTTAAGCTCATTTTAAGGCAGCGCGGAAATATTGGGTACACCCCCCCCCCCTCAAAATTTGGGTCTTGCTGGACACCCCCCCCCCCTAAAATTTGACCCCCCCCCCCTATACCCCCCCCAAAATCCGAGAGGCTGCCCACCTATGCTTATACCTAGTATAAAAATTTTGTGTATGAATGCAAGAAGCCTTGCTAACTCCTTAGATGAGCTAGATGTTCTGATTCCAGGAGATGACTTTACCTATAATGCTGTTGATATCTGCTTTATTTGTGAAACATGGCTTACTGAAACAACCATGGACCAAATGATCATAAAAAACAGAAAATTTAGTGTTTATCAAAGGGATCAACAGGAGCGGCAGGGAGGTGGAGTAGTTCTATCAATTAAAAAAATTTTTTAGAGTGGTTGAAGTTGAAATGGAGGAAAGAAGAAAGAAAGAAATTTATTTTTAGCAAAAAAAAAACAAAAGCATGTAATATTACATAACTTTCACACACAGTTTTAAGTACATGGAATTTATCACAAGCACAGTACAATATAAAAATATTACAATATATTAGTAAAGATTTTACATACTACAAAAAAGAAAACAGACAAAACACTTGATGGGAGACCCCAAAAGGGGGAGGTAAAAAAAAAAATCTATGTAGTAATGAGCAATAGAAAACAAAAATTTTCTGAAAAAGTAATATGAAATTTTTGTTACAAAACTAGATCATGAACTAAGTGTACTGTGTGCGATCCACAAGCAACACAGTTCACTATATAGTAATGTAAAACATAAAAAAAAATTGTTTGCTAAAAATTGCTCAGAAGGCTGAAGATTTGTTTGAACCTTCAGCACTAATACTGAGCAGAGCACTACACGAACCTTCCAAATCTTTATCAGGAAAAAAAATAAAATAAAATACAAACAAAATTTGGATATTACTAACCAATTATGCAGGGGACTGGGTGGTAATTGAGCAAAACACTATTTCACTTTCACATTTCACATTAATGTTAAGTTAGTGATTTTCTAAAAACACAGACCGATTTAGCAGTAACCTGAGAGGCTTTCAGACTGTTCCAATTAAAAATAACGCGATTAGGAAAACAGTATTTTCTTGCATCAATTCTGTAGTCCTCAACTTGCAATTTAAATGGGTGACCTCGAGTTGGGTTGGTATTGAAACAAAGAAGATTTTCTGAAAGTAGGCAAGATTTACCATTTATTATTTTATATATTTCACATAAATCAGTTTTGTCCCTTCTATCTGAAAGTTTTTCAAGTTTTAAATATGCTAGGCGATTTTCATAGTTGGTGTAACCAAGACCACAGCATCTAAATAATCTCCTTGTATAATATTTTTGAACCCTCTCTATTAACTTAGAATCTTTTATTAAATAAGGATTCCAGATTACACTGCCATATTCTAGCAGTGGTCTGATGTAGGATTTATACGCTTGCATTAAATTTTTAACTGATTTAGCAGTAAATGTACGGAAAATAAGTGCAGATCTTTGCAAAGCGCGTTCAGCTATTTTTTGACAATGTTCTGAAAATTTTAAATTATTAGACATATAAATCCCAAGATCCTTAACAGTTGTAGTCTGTTTTAAAATTTGATAATTTTACTCTGTAATCATAGCCACAAAAACTGGTTGTTGTCCCAATATGGAAAGTTTCACATTTATCTTCTGCAAGGTTTAGTTGCCAGGTTTTTGACCACTCTGCCACATTTTCAAGATCTTGTTGTAAATTTAAAACTTGCTGATTTGTAGAATCTTTGTTATTAGAGCAATACGTAACTGCAACGAAGTACACAGACAAACAAGAAAAAGAAAAAGAAGAGACTGAATCCCAGAATTTACCTACGTTCTCAAATTACGTCTCGCGTAGCGCTACGGGGATAAATCGCCCCGTATGGTGTTCTCGTGCCGCGTACAAAATATCTTAATTTGTTATAAGCAATAAATCTCGTTAGGATATTTCAGTTTTAATAAATTATCAAAAAACATAAGAAGCTCAGTAAAAAACGAATTTTTTACACAAAAATTAGTATAAGATATTTGCATTGCATTAACCAACTGTGATTCTCAAAAAAGTACACATTTAAATTTGGAATGTTACAAACACAAAGTAGACTTTTTTCTATTTTTGGGAATCGAAATAGTAAATGTGATTTAATTTTGTCAAATAAAAATTGTCTTATGTAAATTGTTATTGTAAAAGAATGAGTTTTAACGAGTCTTTTAGCTATTTTTGAGCTGAAATATCTTGACGGGTTTTTATCAAATTAAAAAATTTAAGTTATTTTTGAAAAACTGAAAACACAAACAATATTTTTAAATTGGTTCCACAGGTTAAAAAACTCCATCATTTAGAAGACTGGAGTTTTAAACTCAATACTTCCACATAAAAAAGTTAATTTAAAAATAATAAAAATATAACAGAGTAGAAACATTATTTGAGAGCGCTATTCAGCCTAATGTAAAAGTTTACGCAAGTAAACTTACGTAAACTTGTTGTAAACTTAAAAGGCTTTATAACGAGAGAAAAATGATTTGCTTCTCTTCTAAAGCTGTGAAAACATAAGTTCGTTTGTATATTATATTAGTCAAATAAAAAGTAAAACATATTTTCCAAGAGCTATATAGCATATTTCAACTAGGAAGGTTAGTTAAAAATGCAGTCTTAAACAATCAAAACTTTCCAAAAAATGATACTGTTTCTGTTTAATGTTATTTCTATTCAACTAAACAAAGTTGTACAGTGTATCAAAGACAATCCAAACTTTCTAAAAAAAATCCTTGTGAATGCTTCAGATCTAACCAATTTTATTTATCCAAAATTTAAACGTTCAAACTCTAAAACGAAAAGTTCAAAAAATATAATTTGAAATTCGGGTTGTAATATATTATTAACATATATTTTTAGCAGTTTTTCAATCTTTTATTTTTCAAAAAATATGAATTTAAAGTGTAAAAAAATTATTTTGCACTCATTTAAAAATTTATTTATTTCGCAAAAAATAGGATGCGCAAGGCCGATGATACTAACTTCGCAACCAAACACTACATAAAATAAAAATATTATTACAATGTAACGTGTCTCAGTCGAGACTTGATCCAGGGACCTACAGTATGCAAGACGTATGTTCTCCCACTGCGCCACAACTCGACCACACTAAAAAAGTCTTAACTTCAATTTAAATTTAAGAGTTTGAGAAAAATTTCCAAATTTATGTTATCACAGCGAAGCGGGTCAATTTATTTAACGCGGGAAAATGATTCACACTATATATAAATATGCTTTACTAAATTTTTTTAATTTTATTGTATTTTATCTGTTTCTGTGCCGTTTTATCTTTCTCCGATAAGCGTCGTTAACATTTATTCCGAATGCTTGTACTAACCTGATTTAAGTTAAAATTGTTTATACTTGTAAATTTAAAATTATTTAAACTTTAAAACATAAACTATCGTTTAAAATTTAAACTATCATTTAATCTACTTAAATTAGGTTATGCAATCCTAGCAAATGAAAAAAAGCCTTGAAAAGGAACTTGAGAATTAGTCCGAAACATTTCGCTTCGAAATAAAGAACAACACTATATCCCTAAACTACAATATACACTTTCAGAATGGCACTACTTTAAATAAAAAGCAATGAAATAATCGACATTTTCATTTTCTGCTAAGTTTTTTTGCAGTTTTATAATACGAAAAGCGTATTTTGCATTACAACAGCATGAAAACATAGATTATTATAGAAACATTTTTAAAAAACGGAATTTTTCAGTCATGATTCTGGCAGTGTTTGTAGAATCATCTGAGATAAAAATGAGATTTTTTACAAGGTAACTCGACAGTTAAAAACGCACTTTTCACAGCAAAATATCTTTTATGTGACTTTGGTCGACTAACTAGGTCTAGAGTGCAGCAAAATTTAAATTACGAAATTTTCAAAAACTTATAATAATTTTAAAAATAAAATTATTTACCAAGAATTACATATAAAAATGGCCCATGGCAAGAACACATGATAATTATTTAATAAAGAAAAGAAGAATGAGAGATGAAGAACAAATTATACGGATATATCCAACCTGAATGCATACGTATGCATAAATTCATATGCATACGTAATGCATATTTTTTTGTAACAATATGCATACGTATGCATTTTTCCACAAGGTATAATATGCATATGTATAGATTTTTTCCAAATTTTATGCATACGAATGCATAAATTTAAAAAAAATGCATATGTATGCATAAAAGTTACAAAAAAATGCATACGTATGCATATACTTTGCAGAAAAATGCATACGTATGCATATAATTACAAAAAAATATGCATACGTATGCATATAAATATGCATACGTATGAATATAATTACAAAAAATATGCATACGTATGCATATAAATATGCATACGTATGCATTTAAGTTGGATCCACACATATCCCGTATGATTTGTTCTATATTTCTCATTCTTCTTTTTTTATTTATTAATTTTCATGTATTCTTGCCCATGGTATTTATTTAGTATTTATGTTTTTGCAGTTTCGAGAGATTTTTTAAAAACAAAATAAAATCTTTTTTTTTGGCCTTGTAAAAAATATTTTTGAAGCGAGATGATCAGAAAGTTCTCTCGGAGGGTGAGAGGGGGCACCAAAAAATTTTTAGTTCTCAGGAAGCAGACCAAAAACTAAGCACACTGTACTTGTTTATTTTTATTTTATGTGTATACAGAATATCAAGCGTTATTTAAAAGTAATCGGGTCTTGTTAACAAATTTTTACTTTAAATCGCAAAAACCACGGAAATTCAACACGCCATTAAAAAATTCTACATACGAATTTTGCTCTAATTCCTTGTAAATATTCGGAAAATTTTGTGTGTTTTGTTGCCAGTACCTACTCAGAATTTTTGTACACACTGTCATTTTTACTTCCTGTGAGTAATATGTTTTTTTATCCGAATCGCCAAAAGCTATATATAAACTATATGCCTCTTTTTGTAAATCTATAAGTTTTGAACTAGCTTAGAGTGAAAGTGCTTTAAGTTAAAACATTCGCAGCCGTCTATCAGAGACAACTGTGGAACATTGTGTCCCTTCCGTGAAAACTCAAAGTTCAAGCGTTAATAAAAAGACGATTATCTTTCCCCTTTCCTTTTCCGGCCTATGGTTCAATGGATAGCACACCAGAGTCTACTTTGGGGGTTACGGGTTCAATTTTTCAATAAATTTGGCTGTCTAAATTTTTTAGCGCCTGGTTATTTCCGCTTCTACTTTGGGTCGTTATAGAACACTGATTTCTACTTGTCACGCGAAGACGTGTGGCTATATTCAGTTATGTGACGTCTCGGGCCTGTCTTCAGAAATGTGATTAGAATTTAGACCCAATATTTCCAGGTTTATCTGTAAATCTTCGTACTATTTATAGTAAAAGTAGCTTTAAAACATAAATATACTAGTTCTAAGAGTGTTTTACTGTAAGAAATGAGTTCAATGAGAACCAGTATGCCATTTATATGTGAGAGAAAACTTCAGAAACAAGAGAAATAAGTACATTTTACGGTTTAAATATTGCCATTTTGTAGGTATTTCGCTACCCGCACGTTTGACACCCACTTTACTAAACCGAAACACCTTCCAGGTAGCGTTAAACAAAAAGACAAAAGTGTTTTGTCAATACTTCTTAAAAACTTATTTTTAAATAACCTAGCATGTTCCAAACGGGGGAGCACGACACGACAGTCCCGCGACTCGACGGTAGGAAATGAGAGGAGGTACGACACGACTGTCCCAACAAAATGCGTTGGTAATGCTTCTGTTGCAACGTCGAGAAAAACAATATTTTTACAGCATTAAAAAGCGTGCAAACCAATTAAATTAGACCAAATAAAATAGACAAAGGAATTTTTAAAATTTTACCATTTTAGGTTAAAGATAATTTGGAATAAATTTTTATGAATTCTTTTGTACTTTTTAAAGTTACATTTTTGTTTTGATTTGAAATTTCGAAATTCAATATATCCTCTTTAAACATGCTAAAAGTTTTGCATTTCACGAGTAACTTACTTTAATTATGTTTTAATGCAATAAAAGACATTTAACAAAATAATTTATATGCTATAAACTTACTTACATTTTCTAAACTATTAGAATTTTACTTTCAGTTCACCAATCAAGTGAAAATAAATACAAGTAAAAATGCTAATTTTAAATATTGCGGTGTGGTATATACATAAGTGTCTGGAAAAAATACCTTCTGCAAAATATCTTCAGAAAAAATATCGTCTTTAAACAGTAAATTACTTGCCATTTTTAAAAACTGTTTAGGCTTTTAAAGGTTTTTTTATGTTTTTTTAGCTTGATTTTAAGGTTTCGCTTAGGCTTAGGGAAGAAGTTTTTTGTTGTCAATTTAAAAATGTTTCCAAAGATATTCTCTCGAAACTATTATGCAGAATTTATTTTTTTAGTGCCAAATAAAGTCTTGTTAAAAAAATATGTTAATATAACATGTTTGTTTTTAAAACAAAATCTACATCTACATTAAAACTTGATGGCAATAGCAGGTAGAAAAACGCGCATTTTCTTATTTAAAACGTAACATTGTTTCCAGCTGTAGGAGGTGCATATGTACTCGGGACCGTCCTGTCGCGGGACTGTCGTGTCGCACCTCGGGACCGTCGTGTCAGGGGACTGTAACGTCGCGGACCGTCGTGTCGTAGATTCTCCAAACGGCCTTAAAGTTCAACTTATTTTTGTTAATTCGACATCGTTCACGAAAATATTATTTTAATGATCTCTAACTATTGTGATGTTTAATCAAAAAAACCAAAGTATAGCACAAACTGCTATATTAACGCATTTTAAACCTATAGTGAAACATTGTGCAGAGAGAACTGGGATGGTCTGGTTTTGATCTGTTCTCTGCGAATCCATATAAAAGTTTGAAAGAAAAGTCTTTAAGGTCTCTCCGGACAGTTTTTTTAAGTATGGAAAATCGCAATTTTTGGCATACGAGATCTCGTGAAATACAATATTATTTCACTGAAAAATTTATATGAGTGTTAAAAAGGCAGAAATATCACGATTATAAAGGGAACATTCATTATATTATTGTAAGTAATTGAAATAATTGATATTAAAAATCAAATTGCAATGAAATTTTTTTAAAACCCTTAAAAATATTTACTGCACACTATTTATTAAAAAAAATACTTCCAGTGGAGAATCACGACAGTTAATTCAATGTACACAAATGTCTCGAGAAGATTTAAAAATAATTTGTATATGACCGGAAAAATGAAGATAGAAAAAATATGCACAACCAGCTGTTATTAATTTTAGAAAAATTGGTTTATGTTTATGTTATTTGGTGTATTATGATTGTGTTTTTTTTTCGTTAACCAACGTCATATACAAATTATTTTTAAATCTTCTCGAGACCTTTGTGTACATTGAATTAACCGTCGTGATTCTCCATAGAGAGACACCGTTACCCTTTTTCACGTACGTAAAAATTAAATTGAATACTGTTGTATTTATGGTTTAATATACAATTTTCCGTGAAAAATGGGGGTTAATTTTTTAAAAATTTCGGTGAAACTTCGATTTAATTTAATTTGGTAAAATTCAAAGCTCGAGATAGTATATTTCTATTGAAATTTATAATTTTTGGAAGGCCATAATATATTTTGTATTTTTTAACGCATAAAAAGTTTTGTCGTGCGTGTGCGTTTTATCGATTTTTTAGAGGGTTTGTTTATAAATCGCTTTTAGAACTCATTATCCCGCGGTAGCACTGCTTAGTCCATTAGCGCGTTGTCAAATTTTTGAAAGGTCCCGAGATCGATTCCCGCATAAAACATATTTGGCCATATTTTTTTTTTTTTGATTTTAATAATGTGTTTTTTATAATTTTAAAAATTTATTTCACATAAATTCAAAAAATATCATTATTGTAAACAGGATTTGTTGCCTGCTTTTTGCCACTTAGTCAAATTTTCGCCATTTGAATATCTTAAAATATTATAATATTCTATAAGTATAATAATTCAAAAATAAATTGTGTGTAAATAAAAATGGGTAATTTTTGCTTTTTATTGCAATTGGTTTACTACTGAACGCCCTGCAATAAAAACTGTCCGGAGAAACCTTAATGTAAAGTATTTGACTACAGAAATAATTTATTTTAACAGAAGCTAAATCGCAAAATTTTTCTGATTGTTTACTGTCAATTTAGACTCTTAAAACTTTGGATTTTTTAAATAATTGCTATTTTTGAAACAAAAAAAAATCGAATTTGAACTGTCGGCCATATTGAATTCTCTGATTTATGGTGCCGAGCTTTATTTACTTTTCGCCCAACTTTTTTCTCTGTTATGTCACGGAATAATTAAAGCTAATTCTTTCTTTCCTAATCTGGAGCGACACCTGGGGCCGGTCCACTAAACGCGTGCTGACTAGGTGCTATGTTAGCACGTTATTTAAAACTCTTGATAATGTTTTAATTTCTGGGTTTTTTCTCAAAAAACCTTATTAAACTTTTTGTCTGCATGGCATAAATTCATATTTTATAAATCTAATCATATTTGTTATAAATACAAGTTAATAAGGCAATAACCCCTAGTTAAAGGTTAGAAAAACTCATAACTAGGGGTTAAGGCTTTATTAACCTTTTATTTAAAACAAATATGCATAAAATTGTGTAAATATTAATTTATCCCATTTAAAAAAGAGTCCCATTACATATCTTAGGAAAAAACACCAAAATTAAAACTTTATCAAGAGTTGTAAACAACGTGCTAACTTAGCACCTAGTCAGCACGTGTTTAGTGGACTGGCCCCTGGTGACTAACATGACAAACTGCGTGATTTGTGAAAAAACTTTGAAAACAAACGCAGCCTCCAGAAGCTGTCCATGCTGTGACCGTGCGTACCACGTGACTTGCACAGGTTTAAACCAGTCAGAACTAAATAAATTGAAAATCGGCCTGCCGTGCCTATCTTGTACACAGGAAAAAACTGACATTTGTGCTTTCAAATTTGAGATTGAGGCTCAGAAAAATGATTACAAAAACCGTTTCCTTCTTATTGAGCGACAACTACAAGAACTCTACAATCAGAAAAAGCAGTCGTCTTATGCCTTAGCAGTTTCCGATGTTTCCATAATGGATGAAAAAATCCGCAGAAGAGAAAACGAGAAGTTTCAAGTTTTTAAGTACACGTAACTGAACGAA
>JASAMX010026604.1:0-15932 GCA_030248175.1 Microlaimidae sp. YZB2_3
CCCATGTATGCTTCCATCCGGTGGTGGACTCCCCCCCCCCCCAGCGGACCCCACCAAAAACACCTATGTAGGTAAGGTACTAAGCATGAGCGTAGCGTAGCCAGGATTTCGGAAAGGGGGGGGTCCAACTCTGAACAAAATTTCCGAAAGGAGAGTCCAGGGGGGTCTAAATCTTAAACGTTATAAAAAGACATAAAAAAATTTTCCGCGCTTTGCGCGGTGTGTTTATTACTATTTTTATGCCACATAAATCATTATTTTTCTATTATTGAATAAAAATAAGTATAAAACAAAGAAAAAAATTTTACAAACAATTTGATACCTGAAATTTTTCAATTTACAAAACATTAACAAACTGAAAAATGAGTACATTGAATTACAGCCGAGCAGTGCAAAGTGCAAAAAAAATGTTTTTAAAATTACTTCTCCTAACCTTTAAATTTTTAGTCCCACTGACTATATAACAATCAAAGGGGGAGGGGAGGGGTCCAGCATAGTCGTATCAAGATTACAAAACAAAGTAACACAAATTTTGATGTGAAGACCAATTAAAACATTAAGAATGAGAATGGGGCGGGTCCAGCGGGGTCATACTAAAATTACAAAACAAAGTTTCACAAATTTGGAAGTGGAGGGAGACTATATAATTAATTGAGGGCTGAGCGGAGCGAAGCGCGAAAAAAATTTTAAAATGGCCATTCTAGACCCCAAATTTTTATCCTTGGCTACCCAAAAGGGGGGAGCCTAACCCCAAATTTTCCCCTTTGCCGACCCAAAAGGGGGGTCTAGACCCCCTGGACCCCTCTGGCTACGCCCATGGTACTAAGTATTTTTGAATGTAATAAATAAGCCAAGTTGTTGCATTAGTTTTACTTACTGTTTGTTTTTCTGCAAATTAATTTAAGCACCTTAAATTTTAAACTAATATTTAATATTAGGAAGGAAACACCAACGGAGAACCTGACTTAGATTTCGAGTATAAAGATACGGACAATTTCGGACAGGAACTTGCTGAAATATACTGCTATGCAGAGCTAGAAGTAAGTAAATGCTGTAAATATTGTTTGTTATAATATTTTACTGGTTTTTTTATATCAAAATCCTAGGCCATTGAAAAATCTGGGCCTTATGCGCCTAATGCTGACATGACTGTATTATACTAATAGTAGCCGGGGGGGGGGGGGCCCCCACCAAACCCCCCCCCCCGCCCCCCCCCCCCCCCCCCGCCTAATGGTGACGTGACTGTATCGTAGGATTAGAACTTGAGAAGCACTGGCGCATGCAGGATTTCTTTTGGAGGGTATGGGCATGACCGTCGTACACTCGTACAGACCTGCGCACGGTCTGGAAATGCCCCCCGCTTCCCCCCTCCCGCTTTGTTGGAGGATTTGCCCCCCCGCCGGTTTATTTATTGGCCACCCGCCCAAAAATGAAAAAGTACCCAAAAATTATGGCGCCATTTTTGGCCTATTATGATGCCATCATCCCAAAAATTTAGCAGTCTTTAGCCTATTTCAATGCATTTTAAACCATTTTAGACCTATTTTTACCTTAATTTCGTTTTTTGTCTCTTTTTTCCCTTTTTCCTTCTTTTTTCTTTTCTTTTTTTTCCGGATGTTATCTATTATCAAAAATACCTACGTTATATTCAGTGCTTTTTAGAGAAAAAAACTCATTCCATTCTGTGTTTTTTTTGAAGCAAAAGTTCCCCTTGTCATTCCTGGAGTATTTACCAATGTAAACTTCCCGCCTAGAGTACTCACCTAATTTTTGAAAACTTTTTTTTTACTTTTCGAAACAATAAAAATCAAAAAAATGAATTTATAAAAATTCTTAATATTTAGGATTTTTCACTGAATGGAGACGAATTTTTGAGATTCGCCGGAGAAAAACGAATGCTAAACTGCTGGGACGACGTGCCTCCCACGCAAAAAATAGCCGTAATTTTGGAACTTTTGGAGCATTTGGGTAAGCATTTCGATTTGCCTTCCCTGATTCATAGGTAGGTTGGGCAGGGGGCTATACTCATACATGTGAAAGTTGGTCCGGAGTTGGGGGGTTAAACCCATAGGTGGGCAGGGGGTGTTGGGGGGTTATAGCCCCCCGAAAAAATCCCGACTATAGCCGACACCTCCCTCCCCCCAAAATTTGGGGGTACCCGGACACCCCCCCCCTAAAATTTGGGGGGTCCCAGTACTAAAAACGCTAAAAATGGGGTATTTAGCGTGTACCCCAAAATAACCGACCCCCCAAATTTGGGGGGTCGGTTAGGTATACCCCCCAAAATCCGAGAGGCTGCCCACCTATGGTTAAACGCCAAATTAGGGGGGGTAAAATCCGAAAAGCGCAAAATACCCATATCGTTTTTCTTTCTGGAATGCATTTTACCCATATCGTTTTTCGATTTAAAAAAAAATAGGTAAAAAACGCTAGTTTAAGGTTAAAAAGCCCTTTTTATTGCAATTTTTGAGTTTTTTATTGTTTAAAACATTCATTTTAAACTCAAAACTTAAGTTTGGAAGCAGTTAGAAGTAACTTTGAATACATTTTTTCTTCATTTTCCCAAGATTGGGGGGGTTAACCTTTTCTAAGGGGGGGAAGTTAAACCCCCTTCTCAGATTTTGGGGGGATTAACCCCCCCAACCCTACCCCCCCCGTGCCCATGTATGGTTATACCCCCCAATCTCGATTTTATCCGACACTCCCTAAAATTGGGGGTACCCTGGACACCCCCCCTAAAATTTGGGGGTTCCAGTCATAGGTGGGCAGCCTCCCGGGATTGGGGGGGTGTACCCGACCCCTGAAATTTGGGGGGAGGGTGTCCCAATATTTTTTTGGGGTATACCTCAAATACCCCATTTTTAGCGTTTTTAATATTAGGACCCCCCAAATTTTAGGGGGGGGGGGGTGTCCGGGGTAACCCCAAATATTAGGGGGGATTTCGGCTATAATCGGGATTTTTGGGGAGTATAACTAACCCCCAACCCCCCTGCCCACGTATGGTCCCATCCCAGTACTAAAACCGCTAAAAATGGGGTATTTGAAGTATACCCCAAAAAAATTTTGGGGACAACCCCCCCCCCAAATTTCGGGGGTCGGTTATACCCCCAAAAAAAAATTCGGGAGGCTGCTCACCTATGGCCAGGGCTACAGTAAAAAGTAGGGTATTCAAATCAAAATACTTTTAAAAAGTATTAATTTTAGTTTTTAAAGGATAAGGATAGTACATTTTACGGAAGTATAAAAAAATCAGAAATTTGGGAGGGAGTAACTTTGGATTTTTTTTAGAATGCATACGAAATATCGAGATTTTGGGGTGGAGTGGATCCAACACTGCTTCCGATGGGCGTAGCCAAGGGGGGGTCTAGGGACGACCATGCTGGACCCCTTGTTTAGATTGTTTATAGTGGGATTAAAAATTTAAAGGTTAGGAGAAGTAATTTTAAAAACATTTTCTCGCACTTTGCATTGCTCAGCTGTAATTCAATGTACTCATTTTTCAGTTGTTAATGTTTTGGAAATCGAAAATTTTAAGGTATTAAATTGTTTGTAAAAATTTTTTCTTTGTTTTATAGACTTATTTTTATTGAATAATAGGAAAATAATCAAGTATGCTACATAAACAAAAGCGCGGAAATTTTTTTAGCCCTTTTATAACGTTTAAGATTTGACCCCCCTTTTTGGAAATTTTGTTCAGGTTTGGACCCCTCTTTTCCGAAATCCTAGCTACGCACATGCTGCTCCCATATTTTTATTTATGATTTCGTTTATGGTTTAAGTTGGGAAAAGAAGCTTTTGATCAAATTGCTCACGTTAATGCTTTAAAAAGTTTTGTTTTTTAAGCGTCGGCCGTTTAATATTTAATATTTTGTTTTTACTTGAAGAATTGGTGGATGGAAAAAAACGAAGGGACGCTCTTCGGATTTTCACCTATCTGATTCAAGGGAATTTTTTGGACGCCAAAAGCGACGCGGATTGCCTATTTAAAGTGATAAGGAATGTATATTTGCTGTATGAACATGGAATCTTTCCAGCCCTCTGCACCCTGTTGAGCATGGAATTGGAAACGGAAGAAAATGTGGTAGTTGTTAAAGCATTGTTAGAGCACTAAAATTATAGTTAATAAACTTTCTTATTCTGTCTTAGAGGAAATAACGTTATTGATAATGTCTTTTAAAAAACAAACTAGATAATTATTTACGTTTCCCCAATAAAAGCAAAGTACACTCTGTAATTTTTTATGATAATTCAGACCTGTGCACGGTCTGAAAATGCCCCCCCCCCCCGTTTTATTGGAGGATTTGCCCCCCCCCCCCGTTTTATTGCCCCCCCCCCGCCAAAAAATGAAAAAGTACCCTAAAAATATGACGCCATTTTTGACCTATGATGACGCCATCATCGCGAATTTTTTGCAGTTTTTAGCCTATTTCAATGTATTTTAAGCCATTTTAGACCTATTTTTACCTTATTTCCGCTTTTTTTGTCCCTTTTTTCCCTTTTTCCTTCTTTTTTTTCTCCTTTTTTTCTCTTTTTTCTCCCCAACCCCCTGTTTGCCCCCCCCCCCCGTTTCAAAAAAGTTGCCCCCCCCCCCCCGGGTTGGTAATTCCCCCCCCCCGTTTAAACCCCTCTGGGGGGGGGGGGCAGTGCACAGGTCTGATAATTTCTAATGAGTCTGGATGGATGTTTCCAGGATTTTAAAAAAGTCGGGGGTTCAGATTTGAAACGTTATAGAACACTCGATAAATTTTTGCGTTTCCAACCACGTTTTTTTAAACTAGTAAACCTAAATATTTTGGATATGTTTAAATTTTTGATACAAAATTCAGTTCAAAATAAAAAAGAAAAGATTTTACGAAACAATTTGGCACCTTAAAATTTTTAAAATTTCTGTCACAAAATTATCTTAGATGGAGAACTGAGCTTAGCAAAGCGCAAAGTTTCTTGGGAGGTAGCATCATGTCATTTAAATATTACAAGAGTAATTTAACTTTTTAAATAAAATAACTAATAAATTAAATTATATGCAGGGACGTAACCGGGGGTGGGCGTGAGGGGGCGGCCGCCGCCCCCTCCCCCCCCCGAAATGATCGCCAGATAGTAAAATTTGGGGGCTTTAAGAGGCTAAAAATTCAAAATTTTCTAGCGCCTCGCTAAACGCTCGGCGCCAAACTTTAAAATAATTTTAGCACCCCAATTGACGCCCAAAAACCAAAAAATTTTTCGCTTCGCTCAGCGGTCACTTTCTATAGTATACATACATATATCTCGCTATTTATCTTGCCTAATGCTAAAATGTTATTTCAAAGTTAGAACAATATTTTTTATAAGTAATAAGTACTACACAGAAAGCAAAACAAACAATCATATTGGTTGATTTATGTACCTCTCCCCTGCTAAATTTTCCAGCCGCCTATAGCATTGGGTCGGATTTTTTTCATATAGGTAGGTACCCTAAAAAACATGGAGTCGAGATGCTGCTCATGTGCTTTGGTTTACAATGTGGGTGTAGATAAGGGGTCTGAAAGGTCTCTAAATTCCTTTTTTGTAAAATCCAGGCTCTGCCAATGTGTGCTAATGTAATTTTTAACCAATAAAACATGTTTTTACCGCTAAAAACATTAGATAATAGATTATTAGGCCAAAAACAGTGTATTATACAGATTTATCTACGTCCCCCCCCCCCGAAAATTTTTTTTGTACTAAAATCGCCCCCCCCCAAACTCTGGGTACGTCCCTGATTATTATGCTATAAAATTTTTTTGCAAAATTCATTCCAGTGCAATACGTTATATTATTATCATTTAAACTCTTTATCATTGCATTTTTTTATTATAACGGAAATAAAATTAACCACTAACTTATGCGAAATGCCAGGAAAAAATTTAATAATACCCTGTTTTAACCCCTTCAATTTTTATCCATGTCCTTTTGCCTTTTTATTGCTTCTTTATTTAAAAAAAATTTTACATTTTATTTATATTTTTGGGGATTCGGGGATATTTTCTAGACACAAAAGGTTTTCCTAGTTACGCCATGTAGGTGGAGTTATTTTAATAACTATTTTGCTAAATATTATTTAGACCTGTGCACTGCCCCCTGGAGTTTTAATTGGGGGGGCAATTCTAAAACGGGGGAGGCAACTTTTTTGAAACAAGGGGGGCAATAAAACGGGTGAGAGCAAGCAGGGGAGAAAGAAAAATAAAGGGGAAAGGGAAAAAAGCGACAAAAAAAAGCAAAAATAAGGTAAAAAATATGTCTAAAATGGCTTAAAATACATTGAAATGGGCTAAAAACTGCAAAAAAAATTCGCGATGATGGCGTCATCATAGGTAAAAATGGCGTCATAATTTTAGGATACTTTTTTTCATTTTTTGGCTGGGGGCAATAAAACGGGGGAGGACAAATCTTCGAATAAAGGGGGGGGGGGTGCATTTCCAGACCGTGCACAAGTTTGATTATTTCAGCCCCCGCAAACAGAGGAAGAAAGCAGAAAAAAGCGTCGCTGCGCCAATATGGACCAGAACGTGGAGCTGCGCCTCATTTTGTCCGCCCTTTGCACGCTGGTGGAAACAATGAGGCGGGAATTCTGGAATTCGAACAAGCCAAATTTCGACGACGACAATCTTCTAACGCCGGAAGCGGATGATAAAGTTGTTACTACCGCATACAGACTCGCTATGAGTATATAATAAACATGATTCTGACTCCTAAGGTTTCAGTCCTGTGCGATTCTGACTCCTAAGGTTTCAGGCCTGTGCACGGTCTGGAAATGCCCACCCTCCCTTCCTCACCGGAATATTAGTGGCTGTGCCCCCCCGCCCAAAAATGAAAAAGTACCCAAAAATTTGGCGCGGTTTTTGACCTATGATGACGCAATCATCGCGAAATTTTTGCAGTTTTTAGCCTATTTCAACGCATTTTAAGCCATTTTAGACCTATTTTTACTTAAATATCGCTTTTTTGACCTTTTTTCTTTTTTTCTTCTTTTTTCTCTTGTTTTCTCCTTTTTTCTCTTTTTTCCTTGTTTCCTCCGGTTTATTACCCCACCCCGTTTCAAAAAAATTGCCCTCCGTTCCCCTCTTCTATTTTGAAATTGCCCGCTCCTAATAAAAACCCGGGGGCAGTGCACAGGTTTAATTAACTAAGACATAAAAAGAGTCGTAGTTTTTAGTATTTCACGAAGATTCTAACTGATTTTAGAATAGAATAGAATATAATTAGATTGCACGGGTTAAAGAATTAACACTAATATGGCAACACTTCTACATTCAAAACCACAATATGCAAATTAATGTCATGTTATTATTTTTAGTAAAATATTCTAAAATACTACTACATAATTCAAAATAACTAGATATTTAAACACGCAGAAAAGAAGTTAAATAAAACATATTTTAGACTCAAGAAAAATAAAGAAAAGCTGTTAGGGTAGTGCATTTAATTTCGGCACTTTTTCGTTTTTCCAATGTAACTTTTCACTGTATGGCCTGATTTTCATGTCTGATAGCTCATTTTAAAGCTTTTACGATACTGCGTTGCGTCATAAAAATTTCACTCTACGAAAGTTGTTTTTTTTACTAAAAAAATGGAAACTTGCCGAAATTAAATGTATGCATTTAATTTCGGCACTTTACAAACAATCGATTGTTTCTTAGTTAAAAAATTATCATTTTCAAAAATTTAAAAAAATATCATTATCTCCAGACAGTTTTCTTTAATTTAAGCTTCTACTTGTTGTTCAACGTGTAACTGGCAAAAAGTTACAGCTAAAATGCCAAATGGTATTAAAATGAGCAAAATTTGAGAAAAAAGTGCATTTAATTTCGGCACTTTTTAAAAGGACCCCCTTAATCGAGTTTAAGTGCAGTGCTATGACCCCTACACATTTCAACATTGTCTTTTAACTATTTACAACTACAATTTAACACCCGACCATTTAATTCAACCCGTTTTTACCTACAGCAATAGTGTGCCGAAATTACACTATTTTATTTTATAACAATTGCTCACCACAGACGTAACGTAGAACCACGGGGACTAAAAATTCGAAAAATAGACTAAATTTTACTAGAACAGTTTAATTTTTAAACCAATTTGTTGCGTAATCATGAAATGCCCATGTTCTAAAAACGAGTATCAATTTTTTTTAATTATAAATCACACAATTTCACATGAAAATATCATGACATAACAAATAAAAAGCTCACGGCAGTCATCTACATATAATTAGCTCTCATTTGAGCTATCAAACGTCGTATTCTGTCCAGGATTACCAAAGATATAGTCCAAAATCAAAAATGCCCAAATGGGAAAAGTGCCGAAATTAAATGCACTACCCTATAAGTATGAATTTAATGAATTTTGTCGTGGTAACAACGATAAGTCGGCAAACGGACTAAAAACGGCCTCTCCCCTTCACCTGGCCAAAGAGCAACCTTTTAATTGGAAAAAACAAAACACTTTGACGCAGGAAAAGGAAAACTCGGCGGACAAATCGTTCTCCCGCTCGGAATTCGAAAAGTATTTTTCTACGCCGGAAATTGAGAAAATGAAAGAGTTGCGAGAGCAGTTTTTGACGGAGTTGGGTAAGCGTTACTCCTGCCGCCTTCCTGTTAAACAAGTGGGTTTATTGTTTGTTATACGAACCCACTTGTTCGAACAAGTGGGTTTGTATAATGTTTTTTTTTTCTCAATAAAGTTCGTTTTTAGCATTGTGACAAAAAAATAACAAAGCAAAATCATAAATAAATCAAATTTGAATGAAAAACGTTACAAATAGCGAAAACATAATTATAATATTCTTATAAAGTATAGTTTATAGTGTAGTTTATAGTTATAATATTTTTGCGTCCTTTTCAAACCTAATATTAGCAAATTCTTTAAAAGAATGCAAAAATAACAGTAATAAGGAGTTTTTTTTTGTTTTAGGGCTACCGGTTATTGATGGAAGTTCCTTAGCTGTAGTTATGTTTAAAATGATCACACGATTTTGCGGAGGTGCTTGCTCTCAATATCCAATGAAAAAGGTACTATAATTCTTATACTTTTAACAACATTCTTTGTTAAGTTATTTATTAGCTGTTTCTGTTATTAAATAATAAAAAACAGAAATATAATTTTATATTATTAAATGCTCTAATAATAATAATTTAATTTCTATTGTTTTCTCTAAAGTATTTGAACTAAAACAACGTTTAACTATTATTATTTATTTAATTGTCCGGAAACATTACCTCCGACGCTCCGATATCATGCTTCGAAGCTCGAAGCATGATATCGGCATTAAAAGCTTCGAAGCATTAAAAAAATAGTGAGCTCTGAAGCTTTAGCGATTACTAGTGA
Organism: Microlaimidae sp. YZB2_3; assembly: GCA_030248175.1. Lineage (NCBI taxonomy): Eukaryota > Metazoa > Nematoda > Chromadorea > Desmodorida > Microlaimidae > Microlaimidae sp. YZB2_3. Next base: position 9,343 of record JASAMX010026604.1, read on the forward strand.
TGGGCGGAACTGCGGAACCCCTGGAACACCGGAACCGGAATTAAGATTTTCCAAAAATCCGGATCATGAACTGGAACTGGAATTCCAAATTTTGTCCGGAACCCGGAACCGGAACTGCCTATAAAACTGCAAAACCCCCGGAACACCATAACCGGAATTGAGATTTTCCAAAAATCCGGAACCGGAATTCCAAATTTTGCCCGAAACATCCGGAACCGGAACTGCCCATCACTAGTGATTGCTCCTAAAACCGGAGTTCCGGTAATATCCAGAAAACATTGCATCAATAGCATAGGTGGACAGGGGGGGTTGGCGGTTATATATACCCCCCTTCCAAAAAATTTTGATTATAGCCGACACCTCCCCCCTAAGATTTGGGGATACCCCGGACACCCCCCCTCCAAATTTCGGGGGTCGCGTATACCCCCCCCCCAAAAAAAATTCCGGGAGGCTGCCCACCTATGATCACTAGTTTACACAGCATTTCCTAGCTAAAAAAAGAAACTGTGATGTTAAAATAGTGTATTTATCTTCTTAAAAGTTCGGCTGGTGTGATGGAAAACACTTTTGGCTTGGCTGGGCGGCTGGGACGAATTGAGAATCCTAAAGAAGTGTTTTATGTTTAAATAGAAAAAGCGAAACGATTGTTTAAATAAGTCCCATTTAAATGGGATCCCATTTAAATAAGTCCTATTTAAATGGGATCACATTCAAAAGGGGTCCCATTTTAAGTCCCATATAAATGGGATTCCATTTAAATAGGACCTATTCAAATGGGGTTTTTTCAAGCAGTTTGTTCTAAGTGTCTCATTTTTCCGTTATTATATATTTTTGTTATTATTATGTTATTTTATTTGATACTTACTATTTGATACACTGCGATTTCGAGCAAAAAAATGGGTAATTTTAAAACATTAAGTATTATTTATCTCAAAGGTTCTGTTGGTGTTATGGAAAACGCTTTTGGCCTGGCTGGGCGGCTGGGACGAATTAAGAATCCGAAAAGAGATGAAGCGACTGGAGGCCGGACTGGTCAGTTGGGAGGACACACTGCTGGTGACCAGAACCATGGGAGCCGCCCCACCGCCCCCCGTACCGCCGCTTATCGCCGCCGCCGCAGAAGTATTGTTAATTTATTTTTTGTGTTTAAATTGACATAATTAATGTACATATTTAATTCACACTTGTGGGAGTAACAATAACTAATAGGAGTTTTCCTTTGTCCCTCCACTTATATCCGCCGCCGCGGAAATATTATGAAAATTGTTTTTTAATTTACTTTTTTTTTATTTTACACGTTTGGAGTTATAGTGAGCGTTCTCTCGCCACCCGATTGCTAAATTTTTTGAAATATTTAGAAAAACTGGCTTACTTTTTGGCATTAGTTGCTTATTTTCGCTGTACGCAAATAGTTTAATGAACAATAGATGGTTTTATATACAAATCAAGCAATCGGAAACAAAAATTTACGAAATAGCCAAAGATAATAGCCGAGGACTAAAATCGATTTTACCAGAAATAGTCGCAGCAAACATTCAATGAATCGTTATAAAAATCCAAATCCGCATCCAAGCTGTAATTTTACATCTTGATCCTGGGATTTGATCTGCCAAAAATACAACATAAATCCAGACCTGTGCACGGTCTGGAAATGCCCCCCCACCCGTTTTATTGGAGGATTTGCCTCCCCTCCCCCCTCCGTTTTATTGTCCCCCCCCCCGCCAAAAAATGAAAAAGCACCCTATATAACGCCATTTTTGACCTATGATGATGACGCCATCATCGCAAATTTTTTGCAGTTTTTAGTCAATTTAATGTATTTTAAGCCATTTTAGACCTATTTTTACCTTATTTTCGCTTTTTTTGTTTCTTTTTTTCCTTTTCATTTCTTTTCTCTCTCTTTTTTTCTCCTTTTTTTTCTTTTTTTTTCTTTCCCTCCTGCTTGCCCCCTGTTTTATTGCCCCCTCCCGTTTCAAAAAGTTTCCTTCAGTGCCCCCCTCCGTTTTCGAATTCCCCCCCCCCAATAAAACCCCGGAGGGGCAGTGCACTGGTCTGTAAATCAGAATTAAATGTATGTTTTGGAATTGGTTTTGGAGATTATGAGAGCATCAGAAAATCGAGCAAAATTATTTTTCTCGCTTACTCAAATGCCTATTTGATTCGAAAATTATGTTGATTTTATGGTGGTTCGGACTCTTTATGTCAAAGTAACAACGAATTATAAAATTTTACAGGATAAATTTTAGTTTTTTTTAGGACGGATCGGCGAGGAGGGCTCGACCACCCTTGGCACGGCGCCAGTTGGCGTGCCCAGAAACATCTGGCAGCGAAGAAGACTTGGATGATGTAAGTTTTACAAGCTGATTGAGTGATTAGCCAAGGCTTTTTTGAAAATGGGAGTTCAAAATTCTGACAAAAAACTAAACATGTTGTTTGTTTTGTTGCCACTGCACTGCACTTTATTTTGCTAACTGACTTTAATTTGGAACATTGGCAAAGTAAGGTAATAAAATAATGGGTTAGAGAGAGAATTACTGGTATACAAACTTCTAATATACACTTGCTGTGTATATTAGAAGATAGCGAATATTGGAATTTATGGCTTGTCCTAAATCAGACTGTCCATCCTAAAAAAGCTAAGACAAGTATATTTTTAAAAAATTATAAAACCAGTAATAAACTAACAATAAATTTATTAATATGTCTATTGTATCTTTGTGTAAGTGTTCTACTCTGCTCTAAGTTTTTCTAGTTTGATAGGTTTTTTTATGTAATTCATTTTACCAACAGCTTCAAAGAAACGCTGATTTGTGATTCAGTTTCGAAAAAATTTTTAAAGACACGCTAAATGGGACTAAATTTAAGACTTGATAAACAAACAAAATCTGGTCAAAAGCGTTAACTGTTTCTGGTCGTAATATTAGACTGTTTTGAAGATTTTCTGGTCACTTGCTCTTTATATATCTCACACTTCCATTGTTAATTTACACCGTTTTAATTTGAAGAAAATTCTCTAATTAACTAATATGTTTTGGTGAATCATTATTATAATTGTCGTCATGTGTATTATAATTCTATTTTAATTTGTTTGTTAAGTGGACAATATATTTCAAATAATTGTGTTACGGTATATATTTAATTTATATGCATTTCTTATATTTTCGTGTTTTGAATCGGGAAATTGCTCTTTTCCAATCTCACGTCTCGCTATTAATAAAGTTATTTAAGTTATAACGCTTTTAATTTAAAAGTTTCTAATATATAATGTTAGATACTTTGACTAATTTTAATTCTAATTACATTATACAGATGATCATTTTTAATTTGTTTTTATTTACTTGGATTTAATCACAATCAAAGTCAATGGTAATTTTATTCTGGAAAACAACATCGCCGCATGATCATAAACAGAACTAATACACGCACTTGAATTGACTTCCAAGATTAAGATAACAATACGTTTTAGGGCCCGACCGGATCCGGATTTTCAGATCCGACCGGAACGGATCGAAAGTCGATTCGGTGGGATTCGATATTTTACCGGATCGGATCTGATTGTGGTGATATGTAGTTTAATTATATTCTTAATTCATTTTTGTGTAAAATAGCCCTAACTAATTAGACCTGTGCAGGGTCTGGAAATGCCCCCCCGTTTTATTGGAGCATTTGCCCCCCGTTTTATTGCCCCCCCCCCGCCAAAAAAAGAAAAAGTACCCTAAAATTATGACGCCATTTTTGACCTATGATGACGCCATCATCGCAATTTTTTTGCAGTTTTTAGCCTATTTCAATATATTTTAAGCCATTTCAGACCTATTTTTACCTTATTTTCGCTTTTTTTGTCCCTTTTTTCTCTTTTCCCTTCTTTTTTTCTCCTTTTCTTCTGTTTGTTTTCTTTCCCCCCTGCTTGCCCCCCGTTTTATTGCCCCCCGTTTCAAAAAAGTCGTCCCCCCGTGCCCCCCTGTTTTGGGATTGCCCCCCCCCCCCGTTTAAACCCCGGGGGGGCAGTGCACAGGTCTGACTAATCAGACCTGTGCACGGTCTGAAAATGTCCCTCCCCACTTTATTGAAGGATTTGCCTCCCTCCGTTTTATTGTCTCCCCCGAGAGCGTCCGGCCTGACCCCCCCTAGCGGGGCTGACCCCCCTTCCTCCTCTCGACCAATTTGGAAGTATAATTTTTTTTATTTACTGTCAAAAACACGGTTTTTTAGTTAAAAACAATGTTTAAATACACTTTTTAGGCCTAAATAGGCTACTTTAGTATATAAAATTGAATATTAAACCTAAAAACACTTAAATTATTGATTTTAAAAAACTTTGTTAAAAAATCTAACCCCCCTGACACCCCCCCCCTAAATTTGAAATCTCGCACCCGTGGTCGACCCCCCTAAAAAGCGAGGGGGGTGCGGAGTCCATACATGGGCAAGTTAATCTGGAGTGGGGAGGGGTTAAACTTAAACCCCAAATCGGGGGGGGGGGGGGGGGGTTAAAATCCGAGAAACGCAAAATACCCATATCGTTTTTTTTTCTGGAGTGCATTTTACCCATATCGTTTGTCGATTTTGAAGGAAAAATAGGTAAAAAACGCTAATTTAAGGTCAAAAAGCCCTTTTTATTGCATTTTTGAGCTTTTTTATTTCTTAAAACATTCATTTTGACGTCAAAACTTAAGTTTTGAGGCAGTTAGAAGTCATTTTAAACACATTTTTTTCTTTATTTTTTTCCAAAATTAGGGGGGGTTAACTTTTTCTCCGCCCCCACTTCTGAGTGGGGGGGGGGTTAAACTCCCTTCTCAGAATTTGGGGGGGGGGGGTGGTTAACCCCCCCAACCTCAATCCCGTGCCCATGTTTGGTGCGGACCCCCCTGGACCCTCCCAAAAATTTTGGCGGTCCACCCAGGGGTGGACCCTCCCTAGCGGACCCCACCAAAAACATCTATGGTATGATTACTACACGGAAATTTAACCCCCCTCCCTCCCCTCCCTATCCACCTGGTAACCATACATGGACAAGTTAAGTTGGTCCGGAGCATAGATGAGAATGATCCGGGAAGCTAGGGGGTATGGTTACCCGGGGTAAATCGAATTTTGAATTCTAGGAGGGGGGTCCAGACCTCCTAGTTTTTTAGGGGGTCGACCCAGGGTGCAAAATTTTGAAATCTAGAGGGGGGTCAGGTGGGGTACGGTGTCCAAAGCAAAACAGTTTTAAACCATAATAACTTTAATAATTGTTCTTTTTATAGGATAATACTACATTTTATTGAATAAAAAGCGATATTCTAGTGTAAAAAGGGTGTAAAAACATGAATATGTGTTAAAAAATCACGTTTTTGGAAGAAAATTTAGTATAAAAAAGTACCTAAAATTTTCCCGAAGGGGGGGAGGGAGGTTAGATTTCAAATTCTAGAGGGTGGTCAGGGGTAAAAAATTCGGAAATTTGGGGGGAGGGAGGGCACCCCTGGATTTTCGTCTAGGGGGGGTCCCAAAATTTCGAGGCTAGGGAGGGGTGGACCACACCCTGCCCCCTTTTCTCACCTATGGTCCGGAGTGGGGGGGGTTAATTGGTTAAACTCTAAATTGGGGGGGGGTTAAAATCCGAGAAACCCAAAATACCCATATCGTTTTTTTTGGAGTGCATTTTACCCTTATTGTTTTTCGATTTCATAGAAAAAAAATAGGTAAAAAGCGCTAATTTTAGGTGAAAAAGGCCTTTTTATAGCATTTTTGAGCATTTTATTGCTTAAAACATTCATTTTGACCTCAAAACTTAAATTTGGAGGCAGTTAGAAATCATCTTAAAGACATTTTTTTTTCATTTTTCCAAAATTGGGGGGTTAACCTTTTCTTCCGCCCACTTCTGAGTGGGGGGTTAAACCCCCTTCTCAGAATTTGGGAGATTAACCCCCCACCCCAACCCCCCCGTGCCCATGTATGCTGGTAACACAGATAATCGAGCACGGTCCTTTTGAGTTAGCATTTTAAATTCTAGGAGTCGGGCAAACGCATGGATAAAAACGGTCACGGCAGCTGGAGCCTGGAGGGAAGTGTTTTCCCCGGTTAAATGATATTTTGAATTTTGGAATTGGGGACCTAGGGGCGTCGGACCGCCCCTGGCTTTCAAGGAAGAGGGTCCACTCGCCCGGAGTGGGAAATTTTCAAATCTAGAGAGGGTTAGATGGGGTCCGATGTCAAGCAAAGTTTTTAAAACCATTGATTAAAGCTTTAATAATGTGTTTTTTAAATAATGTGATAATAGTAAAAGTGGGCTATTTATTATAATGAGTTTCTCCATTTAAATGGCATTCTCTTTTAAAATTCCATAACAGCCATTTTAATTCGGTGATTTAAAATGGAAACGAAGTCATTATAATAGCCATTTATTGATTTAATTTAATTTCATATACTGATACTCATCACACACAAGTGTAATACTGTCCGGCCGCATGAGTTTTTCCGTGTCGGACAGTATTACACCAACACGGGAAAACTCATGCGGCCCGGACAGTATTACACTTCTAAGCATAGGTGGGCAGAGGGGTTATACCCTCCAAAAATCCCGATTATAGCCGACACCCCCTAAAATTTGGGGG
>JASAMX010026605.1:0-33451 GCA_030248175.1 Microlaimidae sp. YZB2_3
TTAAAGGTTTTGTTGATTTCGATGACGCCATCAACAACGGTTAACCGCGCAGTGACTTAACCCATTTAATATAAGGGAAAGAGCGCTCCGCGCTCTTCCCTGATTCATTTAAGCTTTTAAGCAAAAACGGTTTAATATTAAATATCATAGTTGTACAATTATTCATTAAATTACTTAATTTGGAACAAAAATGTAATTTTTTAAAAGGGACAAAATTGACTAATTTTTTTATATTTTGTGAAAAGGGAATTGAAAAAATATGCATTTTTATTTGTTTTTTTTTTAAACACCATAATCGCACAATTTTAATTGGTCCGCTCATATTTCTCATACAAACTTACGAGGTCAGCCAAATATAATTCAACCATACGTAACTGTCTACTTCACTGACTACCTTCTGCCTATTTTGTTAACTGCTTGCTGCCTGCTTTGTAACTACTTTGTTAACTACCTTTTTTTAAAGTAGGTAGTTAACTAGTTAACTGCTTTTAGAAATGAAAGTAGGTAGTTAAGTACTTAGCCAAAATTCTGGAAGTTAAATAGTTAACTACTTAAGTAGTTATCACAACACTAACATGCCGTGTTAGAAATAGTTAACTACTTAAGTAGTTATCACAACACTAACATGACGTGTTAGAACGCTGTTTTAAACTCTAGTTTATGTTTTAATTTTTGTTTTTTTAGTAAATTTCATTGTAAAAAATAATATTGTAATAATTTTATGCATATATTGGATATAAATAAAAGCTAATAATCGATTATTAATAATTAAAGTGCTTCAATATTTTCATTAAAGCCCTATTCAAACTTTAGGTTTACGATTTAAGGTTTTAAGTTTAAGGTTTAAGATTTAAAGTTTAAGGTTTAAAGCTAAGTATAAAGGCTATCGATTCACACTTCTCGTTTCAGATTTAAGGTTTATACTTTTGCAAACGCATTTTTTTCTTAACAATTTTTTTGGAATTGGATTGTTTGATGATAAATTTGAGGATTCAGTGCGGTTAACAAACATTTATTGGCACACAGATAGATGTAAAAAGTTTACTTTGTCACAAATGATGGTATGACATTTTTTCTACATTAATAAGAAAATACAAGTAAAACTCAAAAATTATCAGCATTTGGTTCCTCTAACATTTTAAAATACGTACAAAAGATGTTCCGCCACCAACAACGATCGTCCATTTTTCCCGCAGTTATATTCCAAAACCTAAAAGTCTGATGCATCCCATCATATTTGGTTTGAGAAGTGGAAAAATTGAACATAGGTGAGCAACCTACAGATATTTTTTGTGGGGGACGTGGTATATACCACCAATATTAGAGGTAGGGGATATAATGAAATTTTTTGGAATTAATACTTCATTTTTTGTGTTTTTAGTACTGGAATCTCTATTTTTAGATGTGTAGCGTGTCCAGTAGGTACTCCAAATTTTAGCAAGGGGATTTCGTTAATTTCGGGATTTTTGTTTTGGGGATATAACCATAGGGGCAGGGGAAAGGTTATACCCCCCAAAAAATCCCAAAACTGGCAACACCCCCTTCCGCTTCTACCCTAAAATTTGGCGATATTTCGGGAATTCCTCTCCCCTAAAATTTAGGGGTCCCAGTAACACGCTAAAAATAGAATATTTGAAAAATATCCCTAAAAAAAATTTTCGGTCACCGTAAGCGGCGGTAAAATTTTTTTTTTGGTTAAAAGCTCCCGAAATCCTGGAGGCTGACCATCTATGGGTCTGCCCACAAAAAAGGTGCGGTAGTGTTATTGATTATATCCCCAAAAAAATTGCTGACATCGTGCCATACCATCCATATTCATATTGGCATGGAAGGGTCCTAGAACTAAAAATTCTAAATGTTATATTCGAATTCATAAAATTCGGATGCCACAAGAAATATTATCTATCCTTTTACTACAGCGTACATTTTTTACGACGGACATTTCCGCTTTCCACCCCCCCTCCTTTAAATGTTTTTTTTTTTTTCAGTATCAGAATCGGAAAACCTTGCCCTACCCTAATCTTATTACACTTCTATGTTTCAGATATCCATCAAAGGAATTTTTTTTGATTTTATTGTTCTTTACGTAACCCTATCCTAAGTTAAATATTCCCGATATAGAAAACGAAGCTCATTGTCCCTGATTCTTTACATCTTTTTGAAAAATTAAACACTTTCTGCCAGTAAACTACGGAGGCGGGAAGCAATGCACACTGAAAATTTGTTGTTTTTATGAAATATTGAATATTTTGATATTTTTGCCAATAAAATTTTAACGGCTTGAGAGAATTATCTTTCAAAAATAATTTAGAAAGAGCTTATCAAGCTGTTTTTAATCGAAATCTCTTTTATCCAACACGCAAAACTTTAATCCACTTGTAAAGTAAAATCAGCTTCTTAAACATTGACTGTTTAAAATTGAGGAAGTCTAAGATCAATCGCCTTTTTAAATTTCAAAAAGAAATTTGCTTTAACTAACCTTCGAGATTTAAAAATGTTCACTGCGGATTTTATGCTAAATATTTCGGTTGTCTTGATTTCATTCTCTCGATTAAAAAAGGTGATTTTTTTAAAAATCAATAATACTTTTTTATATTTTTTCATACAGACAAAAACCAACTTTAATAATTTTAATTGGCAGCCACAAAGTAGCATTATCAAAACAAATTACATAAACCCAAAAACTTATGAATTGACAGTATGTTCGCTTAAGTAATTATATCTCGCGAAAGAAGCCACCAATTTTTGTAGAAAGTGTGTAAAAACTAAAAAGCTAATATTTTCACACATCGATGTGATTCTTTTATGGAGTGGACCCTTTTGATTCATTGTAAAAATATTACCTTGTGTTCCGAAATCTTGTCACAATTTTTCGTCGAAATATTTAACAAAGCCAAAAATAAGGCTTTTTATAGTGAATTTTTTTACTAAGCAAATTTTAGTGCAAAAATATATAAAAAACCAACGTCTTTTTATGTTCATTTTGAAACATTGATTGAAAATTTTTATAAAGTCTTTGTCAAGATATTAGTGTTTTAGTGAAAAAACCTGCGACTTTTACCTTAAAATGGTCGGCAAATTTTTGGCATAAGAAAAAATGCTGAATTTTAAGCTCTTATGAAAATTTTTATTCAAATGAAAAAGTGTCAATTTTAAAATTTTAAAATGTTTATTTCGATATAGTTTTCAACAAAAAAAACGCGAAAAATATGATTTTATTAAATACCTGTACTGTTTTATTGAACGGTTTTTTGCTTTCCATGTTTCACAAACAATGGGGTAACAATCTCAGGGTTTTTTTGAAAAAAAAAACTAATATTTAGAGAAATTATTCGATAAAATCAAAATAAATCAGGGTGTAAAAATAAAGTTAAAAATACGACGCGTTCTTTTTTTTATATTTTTATAACAAAAATTTTTTGCAGCTAATATGGCATTGTTCCAGGATAAATTGACCAAAAAATCCTTATTTTGGCCTTTTTTAAATGATTTAAAGGTAAAAAACTGTTACAAGGCTTGGAACGCAGAATAAAATTTTACCAAAAAATAGTCAAAATCGAAGACAAAAACTTTTACAGCATTTTTTAAGTGTTTAGTCTAACACACATTCTTTTTGTAAAAAATTTAGTTTTTTTAAATGAAAGTGCAAAACCAACAGATAAAACCATGAATAAAACATATGTAATTTATCAAAAAATCTTTAAGTCATATATAAAGAGTGGCGTCCATATAAGCCATTGAATAAAATGCCTTTTGAGTAGTCTTTAAAATGGCATATTTCTTTGAGTTATGTTATAATAATGACCTATTTTTTATTAATTCGCGTCAATTTAAATAATTTTTTTTTAATTTACATGAATTTAGATAAATTGAATTATTCCATTATTAAATTACAACAGGCTTTTTATTATAAGAATATGACTTTAAAATAAAAATGCCATTTAAATGGACTGAAATAATGTTGTTATAATGGCCTATTCTAATAAGGTTTCTTTATCAGGATTTAAACATCTTTTGGTAAAGTATAATATATTTTTTATTGTCAAGTTCACAATTAAGCTAATTAACCTGAAATAAGTGTGAGCTTGAGCTTGAGCCTGAGATTTATTGTAAGCTTGAGCTTAGTACTCACAATTAAATATATGTTATATATATATATATATATATATATTAAATACATAATTAACCAATTGGTATTGAGCATTTGTGAGCAGCTCAATGCATCACTAGTAGCGTGTATAGGAGGAGGGGGCGGTGGGAGGGGCGACGGCTCCTATAATATATTCATATATATAAATCGAGGGAGTTCCGGAGCTTCGTAACTCCACCCTTTATATGAGCAGTTTTAAGCGTATTTAACCTTTAAACATGTTCTAAGCTATTATATTTGCATATTTAGGACTTTTTTTATTGTTTTTAATAATTTTTAACTAGCCTTGAAAAATGCTCTAAGAATAGAGCAGGAAAAAAGGGCGATTTTCCCGGGGCGTATGTTTAGACAGAAAAGATGTGGACTAATCTGAGATGGACATTAAGTGGACTATAGAAAATTTGCATTTGGTTTGGGCAGCTGCTCACTAAATAAAAATTTCTTTCATATGATAATGATTTGTTTATATATTGATCTAATCACACAGCACTGTTGCATTTTTTTAGTTTGATGAAATGTCAATTGAAAAAATCATATTCACAGCAATCTTTGACAAGCGCGTAATCGCCATTTTTTTCAATTTAAAGGTTATATTTGTATGTGTAAGAAACAACTATAAATTTGAAAAAATGGCGATTTCGCGCTTGTCAAAGATTGCTGTTGGTATAATTTTTTCAATTGACATTTCATCAAACTAAAAAAATGCAACAGTGCTGTGTGATTATATCAATCTATAAACAAATCATTATCATATGATCGAAATTTTTATTTAGTGAGCAGCTGCCCAAACCAAATGGAAGTTTTCTATAGTCCACATAATGTCCATCTCAGCCTAGTCCACATCTTTTCTGTCTAAACATACGCCCAGGGAAAAATCGCCCCTTTTTTCTGTTCTATTCCTAAAACATTTTTCAAGGCTAATCTACCACTTTTTTTTAATTAAATTAAAAAGATAGGCTAATAAACTATAGTTTTAGCTGTACAATGACATATGTTTATAATCATTCCGTTGCCGAGATATACTTTTTTAACAGTTTTAATATTATCAATAGAACACATATTATTTATCAATTAAAAGTAGTTCCTAAAAATTATTGCGCAATTTTCTACGATTTCCAAAGAACCCATGTTTTTTGTTTTGTTTTTTTTATCAATCAGTAACAAAGGAGGAATACTGGTTTTAAGATATAAGCGTTTAAAAAGTAATATATTAATAATAAGGAGAAGAAGAACATAACACTAAATTTACCCACGTTCTTTAATTGTAGTTTAACGTTGTGACGTGGGGCTAGTCTCCAAGTGGCGCTCCTGCGCCACCGATAATCTCTTTTTCATAGCAGAGGCGGGCCTATGAATATTTCTTATTACCGCCTAAAACCCTGTATCAGCGCTGTTGCTGGTATAGGGTTTAAGTTAATATCCCCACCTCCAATAGAGGATTTTAAGGATTGGCGTAAGTGAGATTTATTTTTAAAAAATATAACACAAAATAATAAACTAACAAAACTAAACAAAAATAAAATAAAATGAAAAATAAAACTTAAAATAAAATGAAAATAATATATATATATATATATATATATATATATATATATATATATATATGTATTATATCTATAAATGAAAATAAAGTTAAAATAAATGAAATAAAATTTAATAAAATTTACTTACGTTTTGTTATTTTGGGTTGATTTACTGCTATAAACAGAGTTAAGGGGGAAGGGGGGCCCTACCTATCTCACACCAGTTCCCTAGGTCTGCGTTTAGCAGGAATGCAGTCTATCGTGGGAGAACTTATCTTTTGGTGGCCAAACATTGTTGAAAAGATAAGCTTAAACCTCCGGTTATGTGCTAGGCCGCAATGGTCACACGGTAAGGGCGGTCCCCTTCCTCGCAGAAAGGCACTGTGCACACAATACACAGTGTGGCAATCACCCCACCAGGGTGGCAATTGTATTAGTGGGTTAATTACAAAATTTACCCACATTGTTTTATTATGGTTAGTGCGGTGCAGTGGCGCTCCAGACAAAATTTACTTACGTTCTCTAAATATAGTTGGCGCGATGGCGTGCGCCAATGATTGCAATTATAATTTTTAAAGTAAAAATAATAATAAGAAGAAGATGATGAACATGAATTACAAAATTTACTCACGTTCTCTAAGTATAGTTAGCGCGGTGCGGTGGGTTAAATTGCAGTGTGGCACCCTCGCACCACCGATGATTGGAATTATATTTTTTGAAATATAAATAATCTCTGATTATAGTTGGTGTGGTACCGCAGGGTTAAATCGCCACGTTAACGATGAAAGAATAATGATTTTAAGATAATGAGCGTTAGAATTATAATAATAATTAGAAGAAGATGAACATAAATTACTAAAAATTTTCCCTACGTCCTCTAATTAGTGTACACGGTGCTGTGGGGCTAAATTGCCGCGTGGCGCTCCCCGAAGAAACTTATTATTTTTTTAATAAAACTTTGAATTAATTTTGTCATCAGTAATGCAAGAATTAAAAAAGTACTGTTGTTTTCGCCGTTTTCCGCGCGGTTAAAGCAGATGGTGCTGGGAACTGGTTCGGTTTCTGCCACCAATTAAAACCGGTCTTCTGCTTTTTTTGCGGTTTCTATGAAATGTTGTTCGTTATCTACTCTGTACAATCCTTATTGTTGCCAAAAAGCTGTTATTGTGCGATTGGGAGTTTTTATTTGTCTATTTTTTCAATTTTTTATTTTGATCAATAAATCGACAACAAGGACCTAAATCAAGAAAGTGCTTCCTAAGAAAGTTGCGTAATTCCTTCTTCTTTTCAATGAGCCCATGTTTATTTTTGATCAATCAGTAACGAATGAGGAATATCGCTTTTAAGGATTGAGCTTTGGAATAATAATAATAAGAAGAAGAAGAAAAGAAGAAAACGAAGAAGAAGAAGAAAAAGAAGAAGAAGAAGAAGAAGAAGAAGAAGAAGAAGAAGAAGAAGAAGAAGAAGAAAAAGAAAAAGAAGGGGAAGAAGAAAAACTATAAGAAGAAGAAAAAAAGAAGAAAAATAAGAAGAAAAAGACGAAGAAGAAGAAGAAGAAAAAAAGAAGAAAAAGAAGAAGAAGAAAAAGAAGAGGAAGAAGAAGAATAAAAAGAATAAGAACAAGAAGAATAAGAAGAATAAGAAGAAGAAGAAAAAAAAAAGAAGAAGAAGAAGAAGAAGAAGAAGAAGAAGAAGAAGAAGAAAAAGAAGAAGAAGGAGAAGAAAAAGAAAAAGAAGAAGAAACAGAAGAAAAAGAAGAAGAAGAAGAAGAAGATGTTTCTGAATTTTAAAATTTAACACGTTCTTTAATAATGGTTGGCGCGGATCAGCGGGGCTAAATCCATTTCCAATAATTAGAAATCAATTCTTTGAACATTCTTCAAATCAAAAAGTGTTTAAAATTTATAGATCATCGAGGTAAGCTAAGATTGATTTGTTTTTAGCTCTTTTTCCATTCGCACAATACATTTTCAAAATCCCGTGGTATACATTGTTTGTTACATGGATTTATTTTTAAATTTATTTAAAAAAACAAAACAGTATAATACAAGGCAATTAACTGTCAATAACAAAACAATTAGAGCATAAAATTTTTTCCCTACAATTTTGTGATCATATGATTAAAACTTTACCTATTTCAAAAGTCTCATAAAACTTAAAGGCCATTTAAATTAACGAGTGAACATAATCAACTTTCAAAGTCCATAGGGCCCTGTTTTTGTGAAAAAGTGTCCAACCAAAAGATGTTCATGCATTTTTTTTAATTTCAACCCCTTTATGACATCCCCCTGTCTGTAAGCTTTGCAATGAAATCTCATTTAGCCCAATCCTTTTGCTGGTTGGGGAGGAAGGTCGTTCCCTTTTTTAGTGAAAAAACGTTGTCCAGCATTAAGATATCCATGTTAATCTTACCAAAAAACATGACATTTTGGTTTTACATTGGATAATTACTCTTATCAATAAGTTCGAGCCAATTCAAAAACAAAAAATTTTCACTTTCCCCATAGGTTTCTCCTTTTTGAGAAAATGTTTTGTCCAGGCTAAAGATGTCCATGCAAATTTTTTTCTGAATTTCAACCTTTTTATGACATTCTCCGGACCGTAAGCTTTGCAATGATATCTCATTTAGCCCAATCCCTTTTGTGGTTGGTGAGCAAGGTAATTTCCTTCTTTAATGAAAAATACGTTGTCCAGTATAAAGATGTCCATGTTCATTTTTCCAAAAATCATGATATTCTGGCTTTACATTGCCTAATTACTCTTTCAAATAAATTTGAGCCAATTCTGAGTCAAAAAATCTTTTAAGTTCCAAAATCCATAGGGTCTCCCCTTTGGTGAAAACGTGTTGTCCAGTATAAAGATGGCCATGTAAGTTGTTTCAAAATTTCAACCCCATTACGACATTCCCTGGGGTATAAGCGTTCTAACGATACCTCATTCACCTTAATCCGTTGGGTGGTAAGGGAGGAGTTAAGGAAAACACACAGACACACACACACACACAAACACACACACACACACACACACACACACACACACACACACACACACACACACACACACACACACACACACACACACACACACACACACACACACACACACACACACACACACACACACACACACACACACACACACACACACACACACACACACACACACACACACACACACACACACACACACACACACACACACACATTACGTCTATTTATATATAGATAGTTACAAATTAATTAACTAAAAGTATTTAAAACCTTTAAAATTTTTGGGTCAGCCAGAATTGATTTAACTGTGGTAATTATTTTCGTATATAAAGACAAGACAACATTTTACATTATAAAAATTAAACTTTACATATTAAGTATATTTTTTATTAAGTATTGAGAGCACTTTTTATAGGGTTTTAATCAATGGCTTAATTTGAGCGGTCAAAGTTCGTCTTTTACATAACCATGAATTGCTTGTATCAGCTCCTGCCATTCCTGCAAGCTTTCAAGCATATCGTGAGCTTCTTTTTTTGTTACAAATTTGTCAGAATTAACATCGAATCGCTAAAAGACTTATGTACTACAGTCAAACGTGGGTACAATATAAAATCATTATTTTGATGTGAATCCAATACCTTTAAATGGTTATTTTTCAGTAAACCTTAATCTTTTATGCCAAACAGAAAGGGGTTTACACCTCTGCATTTCTTACGCGGGGTTGTTTCCACAAAAATCATTCACCATAAAACTTCTGAATTAACAAGATAATTTATTTTATGGCCGGTTTTTTTTTAACCCTTTGGGGTTTTTTCGTTAAAAAACCGCTGTAAATCCGCAGAAGGAATCCCGCGTCACTGCTGTAAATCACTCCGCCCCAATCGCCGTCAAGACGCAAAAGTTTAACACACTGAAATACTGGCGTGGAATACCTTCTGAGAATTTCAAGCGAAAAAGAACCCCAAAAGGTTAACAAAACGTTGTTTTTATACCTGAATTTGCTTATCGAAAAAGCTCTGAAGGAGCACGTTCACAAATTAAACTCTAATATCGACCGAAAGAAGATGCTCTTTTAATACTTGGCGGATCGGTCTAAAAACACGAAAGATGCATCTTTGGTGTCAAGAAACCTATATATTAAATTTAAAGTACCTCAGTTTTGTTTTTTTTAAACGCTTGTTCGGAGCTAACGTCGTTCTATATTGGCCAGAACAGACAACCCTATTAATAAAAAATCTGCTATTTTAAATTTTAAATATAGATTTTTTGGCGCCAAGGCTAAAATATTTTGAAATCTCCATCCCATCGGCTAAGTATTAAAAAAATGTTTCGTTCGGCAAGATGGACGTTTTGATTTTTGGAAGTACTCCTTTAATTGCGCTTGAAAACATAAAAAAAACTAAAACAATTTTTTACGTACTTTCCAAAATTCTGCAAAACTTAATTCCTCATTTGAATGTTGTCTTATAGTATCTTTCATCTTTTTCCAAACAGTTTTTTCAAATTCTAAATAAAAAAAGTAATGTACATGTCAAAAAAAACTTGTTTACTAAATGAGTAACCCTTTTTCACTTTCACCCTTTTTCCTATTCTCCAAAATATTGAGCATGCTCTAGAATTATAATATATAAGAATCATTATTGAACACAACAAACTTAAAAAGAACTTACCTTTTTTTGAAATTTTACCGTCCTTATCAATATCCTTTTTTTCAAAGAAAACATCGATTAGATCAGCAGTTACGCTATCTTTCTTGACATTTTCCTCTTCAGCGCAAGAAAAATGAATAATTATAGCTATAAAAACTAAAAAAGGATTTGTTACGAAATTCAGTTTTGGTACTAAATTTAAATTACGTCTTAAAAATCCAGAGATGTAAGTTGCCAAAAGAAATCAGTTTTTTAGTTTACAACACTTTTTAATAAAAAAATACATGCTATTACATAAAAAATACATAAATGTTAAAAAACACTTACTTATAAGTAATGTGGTAGAAAAAGTTCTCATGCTCAAGAAAGACTTAGGGTGTAGATGTAGATTGATCCAAAATAAGTACTATACGTTTTCCAATGGTATTTTTTCCTTTTTTTTTTAAATAGTCCTAAATTCAGAAAACATGACTTGTAAATTTAAACGTTTTAACTCTTACCAACCTTTGATCAAAAAGGACGCTTCGTTTTTTAACACAGGGAAAAAATGCGTCGCCCTGTTTAAGGTCTTTTTTTTTAGAAGACTTCGCATCCTTAATTACTTACCAACACTAAAATCCTCGAAAAACTGTCATTCTGCAGCTAGCAAATTGACCAAAGTCACATCGGGAATAATTTACATACAACAGGATTAAATTTGCCATACATCCTTTGGAATTTTGAGTTTAGTACAATCATGATGATGATACACTTGC
Organism: Microlaimidae sp. YZB2_3; assembly: GCA_030248175.1. Lineage (NCBI taxonomy): Eukaryota > Metazoa > Nematoda > Chromadorea > Desmodorida > Microlaimidae > Microlaimidae sp. YZB2_3. The sequence goes on from JASAMX010026605.1 coordinate 11,068, forward strand.
TGTACGTACAACGATTGTTTTTTGGTAAAAATCATTGAACTTAAATTCCAAAGGATGTATTGGAAATTTAATCCTGTTGTATGCAAGTTAATCCTTTTGTGACTTTGGTCGATTGAGAAAAACATCTACGCGGTGGATTGCTTAACATATAATTAGAACAACTGTTTTACTCACAGTCTGATATTTTCTAGTTTTTATGCATTATTAAAATTGCAAAAATGATAATAGTTTTTTGCAAACAACTCACTTTTTTAATTTGTCCAATAAAAAATGACTGCCGCACATAAACCACAAAAAACTTAAAATAATCACAGAAGAAAAAAATTTATTTAATGTGTGGTGTGTGAGCGCCACTGGGCGATTTTTAAAAACGCAGCAAACGGGCATAATTTATTGAAGAACGTGGATACTTTTTAAAATGCAGAACTTTCTTGCTCCGATTATTAGTATTAAGAAAAATATATACAACAAAAAAATCTCTAAAATACAACAAAAGAGAATGTCCGACTGTACACTACATTTTTGACCGAAATTTTGCTAGAAAAGTTGGACATGCAAAATTTTGTTCGACTTTTCATTTTAAAATTCCGCCATTTTCTGCTAGTTTCCCGCGCAGAGATTTTAAGTCAGCATAAGTTTTCTTGCTAAAAAAAGCAGCATAACTTTCTTTGCGCTCAATGCTGCTTTTTTCGCGCTGCGATTATCTTCGTGTTGCACAAAAAAGATACTTTGCGCATGCAACTTTTCTGAAAAAATTTTGTTCCGAAATTTAGCGCACAGTTGGACATTTTCTTGTGTTATATATTGTTGGGTTAACTAAGACGGTAATCGAAAAAATATATGAAATTAACGTGTAAATCAATATGTCGTTCGTTAATAAATCAACCGTAAAAATAAATCGCAGTTATGAATTTGTTCGCATTTCATTTAGGTTTCTAAACAAAAAGTAAAATCATAATCGTTCTATTTTAAACCTATTGCTACCAAAAATATATAATATACCGAAAAATGTGCAACTCCTATATAAAAAAAGTACAGAAAAGGTGGCCTTTATAATGAGCCTCTCCATTTAAATGACACTCTCCACTATAATGGCATAGTAGCCATTTTAATTCGGCGAGTTAAAATGGAGAGGAAGCTATTATAATAGCCATTTATTGACTTAATTTCACTTCATATATACTCACAAGTCTAATACTGTCCGGGCCGCACGAGTTTCTGCGTGTTGGACAGTATTAAACCAACACGGGGAAACTCGTGCGGCCCGGACAGTATTAGACTTGTGAGTATATATGAAGTGAAATTAAGTCAATAAATGGCTATTATAATAGCTTCCTCTTCATTTTAACTCGCCGAATTAAAATGGCTACTATGCCATTATAGTGGAGAGTGTCATTTAAATGGAGAGGCTCATTATAAAGGCCACCTTTTCTGTACTTTTTTTATATAGGAGTTGCACATTCTTCGGTATATTATATATTTTTGTTGCTACTAAACAGTTTCCAACGTCTACGATTTATTCGTAATATAAACTATTAAATTAATTCAATTTTTCGTTACTATTAATATTTTTGAAAAGTATAGTAAAAGTTTTCCATATTTTCACAGTGTTCGTTCGCAACGTACATGTAATAAAGCCTGTTTTTCGATAGAGAACGCTGAATAAATAAATATTTTTATTTATTTATGCTTCGCTTCAACTAAAGCAAAGTAAAGTTTATAGTAAGCCGAGTGAAAGCTTAAAACGAACCCCCAACTGAGATAATAAAGGTAAAATATTTATGCGACAGAAATGAACAGTTAATTCTCTTGAATTTATAAAAAAACTAAAAGTGACAACCGAATATCCCAACTCGTTAAACATTTTACTGTATCTGTTTGCAAACAATAAAACGTATGTACACCACTACCTTGTATATTATGTAATATGCACTAAAAATAAATTTTATCAGGGTGAAAATAAATGAGTGGTAAAATAACCACTCGTTTTTTGAGAAAATATCACGTGCAAAGAAACACATGACGCAACTAAATAATAATTGGTTATATAACCACTGAAAACTTTTTTTTTAATTTTTCTCGCTCAGGGGTTTATTGTTTCTTTCTTCCTGGCGTAAAGCGATTACGCCCTTAATTTCAGCCTGGAAGACTTTAGTTTTAGTGATTTTCCTAAGTGTTCAATGTCATGCTCCGAAACTTCGGCCAATTAAAGTGGAAAGAGTTCGATTAAAAGCTTATTTATGTTTGAAAATTATAGTCTTTGTATTTTTAGAGAGTATTTTTATTGTTTTAAATAAGTTTTAGAAAAATTTTAGGTTACATAAAAAATTATGACAAAATAATCTATGGCACCACTCTTTTTTCAATTATTATCATAAAATTAGTAAAAAATAAGGCGGAGTTTCGGAGTTGCTCTAAAGCCCATAAAAGCGGAGCCTCGCTCTTGAAGCTTGAAACTTCAGTGAATATTACTATTAGGTTCTGAGCTCCGAACTCCGCTTTTGAAAGCTCCGGAACAACCCCCGGAGTTCCTACCTATTTTTGGTAATAATTTCATAAAAAAAGTAATACAATAACATTATTATGTCGAAATTTTTTATAAACAATATTTTTGTTTAAAATTATTAAAAACAATAGGTATACGCCTAAAATGCAAATAAAACAACTTTAAACTAGCCTTGAAAAATGCTCTAAGAATAGAGCAGGAAAAAGGGGCGATTTTTCCCCGGGCGTATGTTTAGACAGAAAAGATGTGGACTAGGCTGAGATGGACATTATGTAGACTATAGGAAATTTGCATTTGGTTTGGCCAGCTGCTCACTAAATAAAATTTTCTACCATATGATAATGATTTGCTTATACATTGATCTAATCACACAGCATTGTTGCATGTTTTTTAGTTTGGTGAAATGTCAATTTAAAAAATCATACTCACAGCAATCTTTGACAAGCGCGAAATCGCCACTTTTTCAATTAAAAGGTTATTGTTGTATGTGTAAAAAACAACTATAAATTTGAAAAAGGGGCGATTTCGCGCTTGTCAAAGATTGTTGTGAGTATGATTTTTTAAATTGACATTTCATCAAACAAAAAAACATGCAACAATGCTGTGTGATTAGATCAATGTATAAACAAATCATTATCATATGGTAGAAATTTTTATTTAGTGAGCAGCTGGCCAAACCTAATGCGAATTTCCTATAGTACACATAATGTCCATCTCAGCCTAGTCCACTTCTTTTCTGTCTAAACATACGCCCAAGGAAAAATCGCCCCTTTTTTCTGCTCTATTCCTAAAACATATTTCAAAGCTAGTCTACCACTTTTTTTGAATTAAATTAAAAAGATAGGCTAATAAACTATAGTTTTATCTGCGCAATGACATATGTTTATAATCATTCTGTTGCCGAGATATACTTTTTTAAATAAGAAGAAGAAGATGAATTTAAATTATAAAATTTACCCACGTTGTTTAATTATAGTTATGTAGTGCGGTGCAGTTGCGCTCCAGACAAAGTTTACCTACGTTCTCTAAATATAGTTGGCGCAATGCCGTGCGCCAAATAATAAGAAGATGATGAACATGAATTACAAAATTTGCTCACGTTCTCTAAGTATAGTTGGCGCGGTGCCGTGGGTTAAATTGCAGTATGGCACCCCGCTCCACCGATGATTACCGGCGCGTGGCGCTTCCGCGCCACCGACGCTTATTATTATTTTTTAATAAATAAAACTTTGAATTAATTTTGCCATCAGTAATGCAAGAATTAAAAAAAGTACTTTGTACCAATTAAAACCGGTCTGCTTTTTTTGTGCGGTTTCTATGAGGGTATGTTGGTTTTCTGCTCTGTACAATCCTTATTGCTGCCAAAAGGCTGTTATTGTGCGGTTGGGAGTTTTTATTTGTCTATTTTTCAAATTTTTTATTTTGATCAATAAATCGATAACAAGGACCTAAATGAAAAAGTGTTACTTAAGAAAGTTGCGTAATTCTTTTTTCTTTCTAATGAGCCCATGTTTATTTTTGATAAATCAGTAACGAATGAGGAATATCGCTTTTAAGGATGGAGCGTTGGAATAATAATAATAATAAGAAGAAGAAGAAGAAGAAGAAGAAGAAAAAGAAGAGGAAGAAGAAGAAGAAGGTTCTGAATTTCAAAATTTACCCACGTTCACTAATAATGGTTGGCGCGGCGCCACGGGGCTAAATCGCCCCGTGGCGCTCCCGCGCCACCCATGATACATTTCAAGCTTGAAATCACTGATTCAGAGGACGGAGCTCCGGAGCTTTCTTTGCTTCCGGACTAGAGATCCGGAGCAGAATTGGATGGCAGGTACATCACTGTTGAAGATATTTCAGTAGTGATTCTGTTTTCGGAATTTGTTAAATCAAAATTATTTAAGTTTTTAACAAATAACATCGGGCTTGTCAGTGGTATTTTTTACTAATTTGTTTTTTAACAAATAAAATCGGGTTTGTTTTAGTCAGTGGTATGTTTTACTTTTGTTGTTTAATAAAAACAAAATAATAATTTTGCCTATTTGTTAAACTTTGCAAATATAGTTTTAGCAAATTCGTCAACTTTATGCAGGTTAAAGTTTCTCTTTATTGGCGAATTTTTCCATCGATACATCGCAATTCATTAAAAAGCTCCATACTCAGTACTCTTTTGAAAATGTAATGTGTTTCTGGTCGCAAAAAATTCGAAACTTTATCGCAAAAAAACTCAAAATAGGGATATGGAGTCTTAAATTTTTTAAAAGTTATTTACGTAAGATTTCTTAAAATTTAAGTTCAGCAGTTATACAAAACTTGCTTTTTAGTAATGGGCGGAACTGCGGAAATTTCAGAACACCGAAACCGGAACCAGAACCGGATTGAGATTTTCCAAAAATCCGGAACAGTAACCGGAACCGGAATTGAATTTTTTTAAAAATCCGGAACAGGAACCGGAATTCCAAATTTTGCCCAGCACACCCGGAACCCGGAACTGCCTATCACACTGAAATTCCCGGAACACCAGAACCGGAACCAGGGGCCTATTACATAAAATTTTTGTAATTGTAAAATTAAATTAAATTTCATTAAATTTCTTTTTAAACGCATTAAATTTCTTTTTATTTTATTAATTAAAAAATACGTACGTAACTGTGGAATTTACGGAATTTACAGACATGTAAGTTTTTTATATTCTAAACGCAATTTTATTAATATATTTTTTAATTAAAAATAGAAAAGAAAAATATGCTTTTATTAATTTACAGCTGTAAATTAATTACAAGCAATTTTTATGAAACATGCCCCAGAACCGGAATTGAGATTTCCCAAAAATCCGAAACAGGAACCGGAACTGAAATTTTTCAAAAATCTGGAACAGGAACTAAAACCGGAATTTTAAATTTTGCCCGGAACATTCGGAACCCGGCACCGGATCTGCCCGATCGAATTTCATGTGCAGATTTTTCATTATAAAATTTTAAATGTCACTTAAATTTGAAATCAACGAAATGAAAAATCACATAAAATTTTTTAGAGATTAAATAATATTTTATCATCAAGTTTATTGTTCATTTATTAAAAAAAATTACCAATATCTCTATCGCTGCTGCCGTCAAAAAAGTTACAAAAATAATGTTTTTTTAATGAATACCCAATGAAACAAAAACCAAAACAAAAAATATCATTAAGAAAATATTCCTTGCAAAAATACATCTTAATCATGTTTAGTTTTATTTTTGGCAATATTTTTCTGTAAAATATACTATAATAATGAGTTTTTTTTGGGAACACAGTGAAAACAATTTATTTTGAAACAAACTATCTTATTAAAATATTATTAGAATATTAAAAAAAAAACAAAATCAATAACTAAATTCGTAAATGTAGTTAGAAATGCTATGATTCTATAAATTTTTTTTTGTATTTTCATAACTATTTTAAGTTTTCCTTTCGATTGTAAGCGCACTCATACTATTCATTTATTGGTGTTTGGTAGTTTTTACGGTGATGTTTATAACAAACCGCAGTTAATTTGCATACAACATAAAACCATTCCAAACTTTTCGCGCAATTGTCCTTCTGACTACGCTGTTTATTTTGCCAAACACGCTAAAAACAATTAAATATTGATATAAATAATTACAGAGAATCGCAGAAAACATCCAATTATCAAATATTACCCCCAAAAGAATCGAAAAAAATAAAAATAAACACGCTTTCCCTCCGATGGGTTTATAAAGGGGTTTTATTCCAGTGTTAACGGCCGGGTGTCGTGGCGGACACTTGTAACTCAGTCGCTAGAGGGCCGGGACTGGTGGACGGTTTGAGGCTGGGAGTCCTGTGCGTCGCCTGCCTATGTTGACCGAGCGTCCACACCAAGCGCGGCGTCGATATGAGGACCCGGGGGGAGCCCCGGGTCTCCAGGTCGCTCAATGAGGGGCGTACCGGCTCAGGGCCGAAAGGCAGCAGGCAAAAGACCCCGCGTCGTGACAGTGGTGGGATAGCGCTTGCGAATAGGCGACGGTGCGCAGCCTAACCGATACAATCGGACCCAGTCCTTTTTTCACTGTTCATAATAAAGTACCAAAATATATTTTGGTATAACTTAAGAATTATATTACTTTGTTTTCATGCACGTAAATTTCGCTTTGACTTTTTTCGAACACCTATTCCAAGTTCCCAAATAGTGATATTTTTAAATAATTGCAGGCATAGTGATGTTCCTACCCTCCAATATCATGTTCCGGAGCTCTGGTCAATCAATGCGGAAGTAGCTTAGCAGCTCCGCCTCTTATGATTTCAAGATTAGTTTGCTTGAAATACTGTTTTAAGTTATTCTATCTGCATTTTTACTTCATTTTAGCGTTTTATCGTTTTTAATAATTTAAAAAAAGATTAGTTTACAAAAATTTTTTGACAGAATCTTTTATGTAATTGGTAAAACAAATATAGACCCGAAAAACTTTACGAGAGGCTAGTTTCTGGGTTTTTTTATAGGGCTAAAATTTTTTTGTCATTTTACGCCATAAGATTATTTTCCCATACCGGAGTTTTATGGGGGTAAACTCTAAGTTACCGAAATAATTTTTTGTTTATCGTTGAAATTCCGGATTTTTTTTTTGGGTAAAACTTAAAGTTGCTGAATGTTGTCGAATATTTTTGCATTATCGTGACTCGTGGGTATTCTAGTGTGCATGTGATGATGTGAGTTTTATGAGGGCACATTTTTTTTATACGTATGCTTTATTTATAGGGCTTTGTTTCAATATCGATTTTATGGGGGTAAATTCTAATCAACAAAGTTATCACATTTTTGCTTAGTCGTAGGTAGATATTTGGATTTTTATGGATACATTCTTGTAAACACATTTTATTAAATTCAAACATTCGGAATTTTTCATGAAAAGAATATCCCAAAAACTCCATTTTTTTTAGCTTTTTTAGTATGCTGATACAACACAAATTTTAGGGGAGGGGGTGTCGGCACATGGGAAGAAAGGACCGCTTCTCTTATCAACATAGATGAACACGGTCACCAAGGCTAGGAGGGTCTTTACCCCGGTAAATGACATTTAAACATCTAGGAGGGAGTTCTAAGGATCTAGGAGGGAGTTCTAAGGGCGTCGAACCCCACTGGCTTTCTAGGAGGAGTCGACCCGGGGTGGAAAATTTTGAAACCTAGAGGGGGTTAGGTGGGGTCCAATTTCCAAAGCGAAATACTTTTAATTAAACCATTAAAGGTTTAATAATTGTTTTTTATAAAATAATACCACATTTTATGAAATAAAAAGCGATATTCTGGAATCAAAAAAGTGTAAAAACATGAATTTGTGTTGGAAGAAAATTTAGTATAAAAAAAGTACTTAAACTAACCAATTGACCACAACTAATCTCATATTTTTGAACAATAAAAAACAACGCTGACACAAGCAACGTAGTTTTTTTTAAACCATAGAGCATAGCAATTTGATTGTTATACCAGTGATTTTTGCGAATTCCCGATTGATGCTACAAAAGCTAATTTATAAATTGCTTTGTGAAGTGTTACGGTTAAAAAAAGCAAACAAGCATTATTTATTTAACTTAATTATTATAAAATCGATCTATATACTAATCAAGAACAGGTCTAAATGAAATAACAATACTTTTTTAAAAATTACACCTAAAACAAAGAGCGCAAAAATTTGTTTACATTGTTAAAATAATAACATCAACTAGCGGTACAAAAAACAAACAAACAAAGAACAACAACAACAATCATCATTATAAGAAAAAACAATATTCTTCAAAATGAAACATAATAATGATATTACTGTTTTAAAAAAATTTTCTCGTAAAATTATAAAAAAAGTTGCACAAAACATTAATCATAAACACAATTTTTTATAATCATTAGTTTGATCCAAATTTTGATTTCAAAAAAATTATTATATTTCATTTGAAATTATAAAAATTATTTCAAGAACTATATTTTTTTAAGTTAACTTCCGAAGTCGAGTATCATGTCTATATTAAAAAAACAGTTATCGTGGCTTTTTTGCCCGGAATATAATTGCAGATCCACATACGCGAAGTCAAACTCAGTTTAAAAGACGAGCCAACAAACCAACAGAAATTTTTTCGACTGCTAGTTTACTTAGTAAAGAGGAACTACACGAAAAAACACATTAACAATAATAAGCAAACCCATCGTTTAGATTCAAAAATAGCTTCAATTGATTTTTTCGAAGGTCGTTTGATGCTTCAAATTCCACTTAACTTTTGGGAAAAGCGAAGTTAATGGCTTTCGGAACTTGACCAACACGCACTAACAGTCAAATTATTCCCGTCGGTACTATGTCCCTTTTAAAATGTCCGTTGTCTTTAAATTCAAACAGAAAAAACAACAATTAAAAAATGACCATTTATCTAATCGGCCCAAAATTTAGTAATGTAGGTAAACGAATCGAAAACCAATCTACTGGTTTCCGTATAATGCAGATGGATTACACAGCAAACTAAGCGTTACAGAAACACCCACTCATCCACTAAACCACTAAATTAAATCCCGGTGCCTTCTGTGCCAGGGGCTGTTTCAACTAATTTCGTCGGCGGCCATCTTGGATCCGGAATTCCTCTGTAGGAACATCATGCCGTGCTTGCGGGAATGTGTGTCCAGCTGTTCCTTGCCGAGGAACTCCTCCCCGCACACGGAACACTTTAGATCATCGTTGTTTCTTTCCGGGAGGCAGGACGGGTTTTCCTGGATGTAATTCTCCGGGTCCGATATCTGAAAAAAAAAGGAAACTATAGGTTATGTTACAGAATATTGTTCACTAGAAAATTAATAAATAATCACAGATTTTGTAATCTTCTCTCGCAGACAAAAGGATGAATTCTTAATATAAATTCGAATGTATGGCTAAGACTCCCTTGTGACTTTCCTTCTACCCCCCTGGGGCGGGTCCACTAAACGCGTGCTGACTACGTGCTATCTTAGCACGTTGTTTAAAACTCTTGTTAATGTTTTATTTTCTGGATTTTTTCTCGAAAAATCTAACAGAACCTTGTGTTTACATGGCACAAACTGATAAATTTTATACATATTTGTTGTATATACAAAACTATTAAAGCAATAACCCCTAGTTACGGGTTAGCAAATCTCCTAATAACGGTTTAAGAGCTTATTAAATTTTATTTCAAACAAATATGAATAAAACTCTTTAAATATTAATTTATCCTGTCTAAAAAAAGAGTCCCATAAGTTTTCTTAAGAAAAACCCAGAAATTAAAACATTAAAAAGAGTTTTAAACAACGTGCTAAGATAGCACCTAGTCAGCACGTGCTTAGTGGACCCGCCCCAGAGGGCTACCCCTCCCTCCTAGACCTTTTGACATTACCCCCTTCCACCTAAAACCCTTGGTCAGGCTACTCCACCGAACCACACTGCTTTTGACCCCCCTTACCAATACCAACCATACATTAAAATATAAAATCAAACGTTTTATTTGTTTTTTAGTCTAAACAAAGCCTTTAAATCAAGCTAAAATTTATAATTACTAAAAAGGAGGTTTCAGTACTAAAAACGCTAAAAATGGGATACTCGGAGTATACTCTAAAAAAGATTTTCTTTGGGTCACCACCACCTCCCAATTTTGGAGGGTTGAATATACTTCTTCACTCAAAAATCCACGAGGCCTCTTCTCTTACACCCTAAAATTTGCTACGTTGATGGACTTTAACTTAATCTTAGACCAACCTTTATGGCTATGGGGAAAAGCTAATTTCATTAAATTTACTAGGTGTAACAAAATTTTCACAAGTAAACTTCTGCGTAAGTCGTCTATTAATCTTTTTACAAGTACGCCTGCCTATAGACTAAAGGTAAACCCAACGTGGCTGCAACAGTTGTTTGTTGGAGTAAAAAAATGCCCCCTTAAAGTAACCACTCAAATCTCGAGAATCTGACGTCACTTCATCAAACAAATACTCCGTATTAAATCTAATCTAATTGGCTGATAAAGTGACGTCATATACTCGTGATTTGAATGGTTACTTAATGGGGGGCATTTTTTAATCCAACGAACAACTGTTGCAGCCACGTTGGGTTTACCTTTAGTTTGTGTTAGGAAGAGGGTACAATAACTACTAGCGCCAATCATATGTAGAGGGAAAATTGAGAAACAGCGAGCGACTAGTACATTTCACGGTTTAAAATATTTCAAATATTTATTGGTTCAAAATCTCGACCCCCTCTCTTCAAAATTTCTTAAATACTTTTTAAATATTGCAAAAGCAGTTTTTGGAGATTTTTAGTTTTTTGCCACTTCGTAGGTACGGCGCTGCTAGCGCGCTTGGTTTCCAGTTTTTTAATGTTTTAATTACAGAAATTGCTGAATTTAAAAGTTTGGAATGGACTTTTTAAAATTAATTTTTAAATTTTGAATAGTTTTACAAGCAAAACATTAAAAAAACCGATGTAGGTTTAAAATTAGTTTAAAAGCACAAATTTCATCTTTATTTTTACTAATTCGAAATCACTGTTCAGGAAAATACTATTTTGGTGGTGATTTTAAAATATTGTGACGTTTAATTAAAAAACAAAAACTTATTTAGCACAAACTGATATATTACAGCACTTCAACGTAGTGAAACATATCATTGTGTAGAAATTTTTATGAAGTATAGGTTTAAACTTAAGAAACTAAGAAAGCTAAGATTTTATCAAATTTTATTATTTTCTTTTTGTACCGTCTCTCGTACAGTAAAAAACGCTTATTCCGAACTAGTCTATAGCTTTTCTCTTGTTTCTCACCTTGCTCAGCAGATGGCGGTTGAGTTGAGACTGAGGTCACTGATGAAGCTGAGCTTGCACTCCAAACAAAAGGTAAGTAGATAGACTTTAGCTGACTTTGGACTAAATTTTACGGCTATGGGCCAAAAACTAATTCCAATAACTGCACTGGCTGTAAAAAAATTCACAAGTAAACTTCTGCAGTAAAACAATTTAAGTTCTCTATCTTCCAACAACTACGCCCGTCCATACCCTTTCTCACCTGATGTGTGCTCAGCAAATGTCGCTTGAGGCTGAGGTCGCTGATGAAGCTGAGCCCGCACTCCAGACAGAGGTAATTCTCAGCGCTCCGGTGGGCGGCTACGACGTGGGCGCTCAGCTCTCGACGCCCTGGCGCCGCGAAATTGCAGCCCGACTTCCGACACTCGATCACCGACCGCTTCGCTTGATCTGCAATGTTCGCAAAGCAATGGAAAGTTCTATTAATATTGTCGTTAATATCAAAATGTTAATAAAAAATCTTTAAAAAACTATTTTCTTTCAGATAAAAAAAATTTGCAATAATTTTTTAATAATACTAAAGCAGTCTAACCGTTATTTCCTCCGTGAAGCCAATCCCGCTCCAGTTCCTCGGGCGTCACGTCCATCTGGTGTTTGACTTTTAAGTGCAGACGGAGCATGTAGGCGTTCACGAATATCATCGTGTTCGCAGGACAAATCGGGCACACGATCCGACCCGCGGTTCCACATAAATCATTTTAATAAAAATTAAAAAACGTAACTACTGACAAGAGACCTGTGCACGGCCCCCTCCCTAACCGCTGTTTTATCGAATAACTATCGATAAAATTATCGATAAAATATGAGGGGAGGCACGCAGGATTTTTTTGAAAAAAAAGGGGAGGAGGTAAGTATAAGATAACAAAAAACACAGAGAAAAAAGGAGAAAAAAAAGACAAAAAAGCGACAATTATTGCTTTAAAATAGGCTAAAAACTACAAAAAAATTCACGAAAATAGTGTAAAAATGGCGCATTCCTTTTTTGTCTTTTTTTATTTTCGGGCGGGGGAAGGCAAAAAAACAGGAGGGGCACAGCACAGCCACAAATACAATCCGAAAACACAGTCACAGCGTGGGATACTTTCCGACCGTGCACAGGTCTTGACAAAATGATCACTTTGTTGTTGTCGTTTGCCAGTAACCAGAGTTTCGTTCAACCATGGTTGGTTCCGTCTGGCACGAGGAGGAGGAGATGATCACTTTCGACCGCAAGACCGGTTACAATAATAATAATAATAAATCACAGTTAAATTGTCTCCGCTATCAAATTGAATACAGAACTTATTAATAATATTAAAGGAGTAGTTTGATTACAACAGCTTAAAAATACACAACATAAGATTAAAGGCTTATAAAACTGTGTGTTCCAAAATAGAACAACGAAAACCACCAGTGAGTAAAAAAATTCCCTTGCTGAATTTAAATTTTTCTTCCCTTCTCACTTAATTGCATGCGGTTTACCAATTAGCCCAAGTATTTATGATTAAGTAGCAAGATTTTAATATTTAAAAAGATGAGAGGCCACTTTTCTCGCCATCCTCTCTTGAAAGTACCTAACAAAAACTGCCATAAAAACTTTCCGTAAACAAAACCGTCCCTTACCTGCCGGCTTTGCCGCCACCTGTGCCACGGGAGACGTTTTCCGTTTGGAGCCCGGGGCCTCCTCCGCTTGGTCGGCCGGTCGTTTGTTTCCCCCCGACTCCGACTGGGGCTGGGTGGCCCCCGGCACAGCGGGGTGGTGCTCCACCGTGTGCGGGCCAGTGCCCCGGCTTCCGGGTTGCGCGGGGCTGTGCGCGGCGGACGGGGGCGGGGGGTCCAGGGTGCCAGCCCCCATCGCAAACACGTTGTCCTGCATCTCGTCCGGCTGGATTTTGATGTGATGCAGTCGGTCGTAGTGGGCCACCAGTCCCGACTTGTTTTCCATCAACCGACCGCACACCGGACAACGGTACACCTGAAATAACAATGATCATTTGTTAAAAATACAAAATCCTGTATTTCCTTTAAAATTCGTGTTTTTAATTACTAACAGCCACAATATACCCAATCAATCAGTATCAAAGGAAAGCTCTTAACAAACCTTAAAAGCCTGCAGTCCGGTCAAGTGACTCTTTAGATGCTCTGCCAGCTGCTCTTTGGAGTTGAATATCTGATCGCATTGTGGGCACTTGGGGGCCGGTTCGGGGGCCGTCTCTGCAGCCACGGCCGCGTGTTTCTGTCTGCGGTGGTCTTCAAATCCTTCCAGATCTTAATAAAAGAAATTTTTAGATCTAAACGCCTGTCAGTCAACCCTTGTATTTTTGATTGTTTGCTTCCCCTGTACAAGGGGAAAGGGTTGTTAACCAAACAAAACAATTTAAGATAGCCACGGGATTAAATAAAACGCACGTGAAACCCCGTATTTTTTTCTTTTTTGCGGCCCCTGTACGAGGTGCTAACCGAAAAATTCCAAATCGCGGGACCAGACCTGTGCATTGCCCCCCAAAGGGGTTTTATTGACGGCAATTCCAAAACGGGGAGGGGCACGGGGAGCAACTTTTTTTAAAGGGATGGGGGCAGGCAGGAGAGAAAGACAAAAAAAGAGAAAAAAAGAAAGAAAAAAACAGAAAAAAACGGACAAAAAGGCGAAATTTAAATGAAAATAGGTCTAAAATGGCTTTAAAAACATTGAAATAGGTTAAAACCTAAAAAAAATTTGCGATGATGGCGTCATAATTTTTGGGTACTTTTTCAATTTTGGGCGGAAGGGGGGATAAGACGGGGGGACACAGCTACTAATATTCCGAGGGGCATTTTCAGACTGTGCACAGGTCTACGGGTCTAATTGAATTCTCACCTCCTTGGATTGAAAAACGATCGTTACATGATTTAAGAATTTTATTTACTTAATTTAAGAAAATAATACTGAAATGAAAGGAAACAATAATATACCTTCTGATTATAGCCACGGCAAACATAGAGAGGTTCATAAATTGGGAAAACAAGGTTCAACCTATCTCTAATTTTTAAACATCTTAGACTCTTGCAATAAAAAGAGAAAGATCTCTAATTTTTTTTTAATTTTTACAAAACTGAAAGGACCTCGGACCCGCCCCTCCCCTTTGTTTTGACTATTTAAAAATAAAAAAGACAAATTTGGCATGATGAGGAAGAGCCTTATGCTCCAAATTAAAAAAAACAACAACAAAAAAACAAACACCAGGTGTTTGTTTAATGTTGTTTCTGCTTATTTAGATCAGCAGGTCCTGCTAATCTAAATAAGCAGAAAATGTCACTTGATGTAAACACAGATGACAATCAGGTTCATAATGCGCACTAGGGTTCAAACCCTCGTCTCAATTTTGTAAAATTTAGACCCTACAGCCGCGGACTTTTTTAGGAAAGTTATTTTGTATTAGGTGCGCTTGAAATAAAGAAAGTACGATAGAAACCCTGGCTTGAAAATTTCAAACCCTCTTTGAAAAATTTAAGAGCTAAATAGATTTAGTTTGACTTACTAGAGAAAGCCGTGGGGCAGCGTGTGCACTTGAAGTAGCTCTCCGAGTGCGCGGTGGCCACGTGGACGATGAGTGTGTTGAAGTTGCTGTAGAAGGTGGAGCACTTCTGGCAGCGCCAGGCGTGCAGGACCGTCGGTGCAAAGCGGTGCTCTCGAATGTGATTGGCCAGCTGCCATGACGTCATCTAGAGCATTATAATATTATAACTTGGTGTGAATTTTTGATGATAAAAAGTTCCAAAATTAAAACTATAAACACCGGTTTTTATGAAGTATAATACAACCTTGTTAGAAGTGGAATAATACCCTAGTTTTCGACTGAAATTTCATTATGCTTCATTTTAGCTTATTCCCGTAAAACTCTTGCGCTTAAGAACTACAACACTACGACATTGTAGCAGTGGCGTGCCCAGGGGGGGGCGGGGGGCGACCCTCCCCCGCCCGAAATCCGGCGAAGCCGGATTTTTTTTTGTAAGGGAGAAATTTTTTTTTTTTACTTACTTTTACTTTTACCACCCTTACTTTTTTGAATTTTGGGAGAGAAAATTTTTTTTCTTAAATATTAATACAGAAACTTTCCTGATGCCTTCCAAAAGCATATTAAAAGTCAAAAAACCAAATTTTCCCCGCTTCGCGGGTAGTTTAAGTTGACAATTTATCTCAGTTTTTCAATTTCAAATCGATTTCGCCGCTCAATAGTTAAGGCATACGTGTTAAATAAAACTACTATAAACACTATTAATCTTTTATTAACGTTTTAAACACATGTTTTAAATGGATAGGAATAAAAAAACCTTAAATTTTGTTTTAATTATCATCTGGAATTAAAATTTCTAGTGTATTTTAGCGTTTTAAATTAAAAATTTTCTCCCCCGGGAGGCATTCTGCCCCCCGGACCACCCTGACAAGGGGCTCTGTGCCTTGACCCCGCTGGGGGTTCTCGCCCCACAGAACCCCCATTTCTGGGGGGCTCCCGCCCCCCAGACCCCCTCAGGGTTAGTATGTACCCCCCGACCGCCCCCCCCGAAATGAAATCCTGGGCACGCCACTGGATTGTAGTGGTATTTCTGTCTTATAGTGGTTGAGTATAATGCCGTGCCGTTCCTAACAGAAATATCACCTCTTACTTCCTTAAAACAAACAAAAATTAGTGTCCGATAAATATTAAAAGTAAAATTATACTTTAAATCTCAGTACTTAATGAATTATGGCAATTTTAATAAAATTAAATTAAAAAACCAATAAAAACCTAAAATCACCTGGAACATACCGCACTCGGCACAAGTGAAGGGTTTTTGTTTCTCTGGAGCCATATGGCAGCGCTTGTGAGCCGCAAAGCTGCAAGGACTAAAGAAAAAAAATTCAACTTTTCATTAAATTTAAAGATTATAAACGTTTTAACGCACATGACACCGAAAATTAATATAAATGTTTTTCCAAAAAAAAAATCAGTCAAACTCTAAAAAAGATTTGAACTGTAAGTTCAGTACCACAAAAAAGGGATTTTGTCAAAACTATTTATGGGGTTAATTTCTGTACGAAAATGAAATGAGACATAAACCGCGCAAATGCGTTTTATATCAAAAAACTCTGAAAGCAACATAGGGATTGAGTTTTATTTTCATCACATTCGAAATTTCCATCTTAGTTGGGCACTTTTTTGTAAAAACAAAAGCTTTAAGAAGAAATACCAAAATCTTAAATTTAAAGTCTGATTTAAGGTCTCTCCGGACAGTTTTTATTGCAGAGCGTTCAGTAGTAAACAAACTGCAATAAAGAGCAAAAATTACCCATTTTTATTTACACACAATTTATTTTTGAATTATTATACTTTTGAGTATTATAATATTTTAAGATATTCAAATGACGAAAATTTGACTAATATTGGCGATAAGCAGGCAACAAAATTTTGTTTACAATAATGACATTTTTTGAATTTATGTGAAATAAATTTTAAAAATTATAAAAAAACAGTATTAAAATTAAACAAAAATTATGGCCAAAATATGTTTTATGTGGGAATCGATCTCTTGACCTTTCAAAAATTCGACGACGCGTTAACCGACTATGCCACTGCAACCATGAGTTGATGAGCTCTAGAAGCGATTTATAAACAAACCCTCTGAAATAAATCGATAAAACGCACGACAGAACTATTTATGCGTTAAAAAAATAATACAAAAGATATTATGGCCTTCCAAAAATTATAAATTTCAATAGAAACATACTATTTGGAGCTTTAAATTTTACCAAATTAAATTAAATCGAAGTCTTACCGCAATTTTGAAAAAAATTAACCCCATTTTTTACGGAAAAATGTATATTAAACCATAAATACAAAAATATTCCCATAAATTGTGACGTACGTGAAAAAAGGTAACAATTTCTCTTTATTAATATTGGAAGTATTTTCCCTAATAAATAATGAATAGTGCATTTATTTCTAAGAGTATTAAAAAAATTTCGTTGGAATCTGATTTTTAACATTAATTATTTCAACTACTGCCATTAATATAATAAAATGTGCACTTTATAATCGTGGTATTTTTGTCTTTTTAACACGCATATTAATTTTTATGGAAACATTTCTGTATTTCACGAGATCTCGTATGCCAAAAATCGCGATTTTCCATACTTAAGAAAACTGTCCGGAGAGGGTAACTGATTTAAGATAACTGGGTAAAGGGTTAATTTAAAGTAACTGGGTAAAAGGTCGGCTGATTAAACTAATTTAAAGTCGGCCAGGCCTAATTTTTACCACCCGCTGTTATATTCGCCATGCAAAAATTAATGAAATGAACCTAGAATGAAAAGGCCTAAAGCCATATTTAAATCGGTTACCCTACTATGTTGAAAAGCAAAATTTTCATGTTACAATAAAGGCCAAATCGGTCAAATCAAAACTATTACCTGAAATAGACGGCTGTGCATCGCTCGCAGATAAATTGTTTCTGACCAGGCGGGAGGTTGTACACGAAATGCGATCTCAGATTGGACTGGCTGATATCTGTTTTACATTCCGTACATACTGTCATCTAAAATAAAACAGTTCGTATTAAAAAAATCAAAGGGATAATCATACCAAATTAATTGAACCTTGTTCGTGCCGGATGGTGTGGAGTTCCTCCGCGTGGTGCCTGGCGGGCAACGTTAACACTAGCTTTAGTCATGAGATTTGTAGAATAAAGCGGTAACACGTTTTGCTCTATAAAACCTCGGACAGAAACAATGTTAGCGGCAAAACGCTCCACAACGCCCATTACATGATACAGTAGTTTACTGTGATCTGTCTTCCCTCTCTGTGTACCAGCATAGAAGATGTGGCAACCACAATTAATGCATACATGGTAACATAACACCCACAAAATATGTATAATAATACTACATAGTAGCATTTATAGTAAAATGTTTGTTTGTTTAATTTTTTAAAAAAGTTTATTTGGTGGGTAAGTTGTTGTGCTTAATGTTTATTGGTTGATTAACACCATAGGTGAGCACGGTCGGGGAAGCTAGGGGGGGTGGTTACCTGGGGTAAGTCGAATTTTGAATTCTAGGAGGGGGGTCCCAAGGGGGCCGAACCCCCCCTAGCTTTTTAGGGGGGGGGGTCGACCCTGGGTGCGAAATTTTGAAATCTAGAGGGGGGTCAGGTGGGGTCCGGTGTCCAAAGCAAAACAGTTTTAAACCATAATAACTTTAATAATTGTTCTTTTTATAGGATAATACTACATTTTATTGAATAAAAAGCCATATTCATGTATAAAAAGGGTGTAAAAGCATGAATATGTAATGAAAATTCACGTTTTTGGAAGAAAATTTAGTATACAAAAGGTACCTAAAATTTTCCCGAGGGGGAGGGGGGGGGGGGGGTCAGATTTCAAAATCTGAGAGGGGGGTCAGGGTAAAAAATTCACAATTTTGGGGGGGGGGGGGGCCCCTGAGACTCTCCTCCCTTCGGGTCTTCCCAAAATTTCGAGGCAGGGGGCGGGGGGGACCCCACCCTGCCCCCCCTTTCTCACCTATGGTTAACACCTTTATTTTTAGATACATATTTACAGCAAACATCACTTATATACAAAGTGGTTGTTACCTCAGTGACTTGTTATACACACTTAACAAAACTGAGGGGGAATGGCCAAATAGCCAAACACCAAAAAACCTTGTTCGTCGGAGTAGAGTTAGAACAAAAACCAGTAAAACACGTTTTATTTTCTAAATGCGGTTTTTAAGCTCTTATAGGGAAATTTTCTCAAATCAGTTAGTCAAAAAAAGTACCTTCTGATTTCATTTAGAAGGTAAAAGTCTTAAAACTATAAGGGAAGACCTTAATGTACGTGACGGTCAATTAACTTAAATTTTTGGTAGCCATAGCCAGAATTATAATTAAAAAAATACGAAACAAGTGACCGGGGAAAGGGAGATTGTAAAATAAAAAAACAATGATGCTTTTAATTATTTTTCTAATAAAGCTGAAAGTAGATGATCCGAAAAATAATTGTTGGAAACTACTTTTTTGATGCTTTTAAAATAATACAACATTTTCCTCACCTGGGGCTCGGTTGTTGCCAGTGGCGGTTGCTGTTGGGTGTGCGAGGCCGCGCGTCCCGGGTGCGTTAGCGTGCAGTCGGTGCTGGCGGCGGCAATTGGCAGGCTCAGCTCGCCTCGCGACCGCTGCTGGGTGTTCACCCGGGACGGCGGGAGCGCGAGCGGCCCGGATTGTAACGTCCCGAGGAGCGCGGCGGCGAGGGTTGGTCCCCGCTACACGGGACCTGCAGCACTGTCTCGGCGGCGAATTCCAACTCTGTTCCGTGTCATATACTGCGGTCTGGCAAAGCTCAGTCGGATTTTGCATTTCTAAACTAGCCGTTGCAGTAGCCTCTTTGACTAATGTACGATGTTTTCGTACAACAAGCTTTTGGAATCATGAAGAATTTTCTCAGTTTTCGGTGTTGATCCCCAACTACACAAGATAATTATCCAATCGCCGCTTAACCTTTCTGCCAAACCTTATAAATAAAATTCGAGTTAATCTTAACATATTATAAGAGGTTTCTTGAAATTATTTAAAAAATTAGTTGTCCCCCAAAAAAGTTAAATTACAACCACTTTAATTTTGAATGATAAATTACCCTGAAAAATTTGATTTAATAGCAAAATCTGAGGGTACCTACCTACTTTTGCCCAACTTTCGAAACATTTTTGAAATTCTGAAAATGGACTGGAAGTTTGTGAACTTCCTCCAGCAATTTTCCTCTTCTACCCTTTTACCATTCACCACAATCCGTATATTTTTTTAAGAAGGCCTACAAATTTTTTATTTTGGATATATTCTCTATCGAAATTGTATCAAAAATATATTTTTTAGAGATTTAGATGTAGTAGAAGTGGTACACCGATATTTTTTCGAAAATTTTCCGGAAAGGTTTCCCTAAATATTCCATTTTCAACATTTTTTATATTTTTTGAACGAGCCCAGAGTCATTCCATGTCAAATCAACCAACCCATTTGACGCACCATCACCGATTTTGATGAAACTTGGTATATGCTTGTTGCCTTCATAGCAAAATGCAAATAGCCAACTTTTAACTCAATAAAACTTTTGGTTCCGAAGTTATGACCTTTTAAAATTTGGGGTTTTGTTTGGCTTGTTTTCGGTTGAACCGAGCTTTTTTAGTAGCTTATGTGATAACCTAACACATATTTGAAATAACCCCATGTTCTATATCATTTGAAAGCTCTTAACCAGGGGCCTATTTCATAAAAATTCTAAAATACAGCGCAAATAAAAACACATATTTTCTTCCATAAAAAAAAGAAAAAAACGAGAAAAAAAACAGTCTAGCTCTAATTCTAAATCCACAGACACATTAAAAAAAAAAAGAAAAACAAAATATAATTACAATACAAAAAGAGAGAAAACCTATAGATATAATTTGAAAAACTCAGATGTACATCATTTGGGGCCAAAAAATTAAGTTTTGTAACAAAATGATATGCAAAATAAAATACCGAAAACACGCCATCATCGATTTTGCTAGTTTTTTTTACTGGTGTTAGATACAAGTGTTGGCAATATGCATATAAAAAATTATCCTTGGTTATCTTTTCGTTATGGAGATATGGTTGATACAAGATTCTGGTGTCATTCGTTTTCAACGGTTTCTCATTTTTATATTGTTTAAAAATTCAAATAAAATACACCCATAGGCACGAAGGGGGGGGGGGAGGGGGGCGCCACCCCCCCCCCCACGCCAGACCATCCCCCCCAGCCCCGACCCCTCCCCCCCCCATCGACCCCTCACCCCACCCCCCCCCAGGCCCAACCACCCCCCCCGACAACCCAAAAACACAAACCAAACCCAAAAAACCCAGGGACCACCCCCCCCCCCCGCCAAAAAACACCCCACCCCCCCCCCCGCAAACCCCACACCCCGGCCCCCCCCCCCCAAATACACCTGAGGCTTTTAGCATGAATCCTGAAGCATATTTTAGCTCAACCTGGGACAGTTTGTACCCTCTTTCATTACGTTCACTCAAAGTTGGATTCACACATTGTATGATTGCATTGCTAGGAGCAATTCCAATGTCTTTTGGATCCAGAAAACTAAAGGAGCCTGCAGGTCTCGGAGGCTTTAAAAAGCTAAGTTTGATATCACCTTGGTCTATGTTGCGGGATAATACTGACGCTAATATCATTGCCAAAGGCCAAGAAACAGTCACAAAGTCTTTGATTTTTGAGAGTTCCAGTTCTGAATTTCTGCCATCTTCAGTTATATTAACAATTTTACTGACTTCTGACAAAGAAAACTTTTTTACAATTAGTGATTTCATAGATATAGAAATGAATGAATGCAATCTTAATGTCCCTTTAATTGTGGATCCTTGATTAAATCTTTCCTGCAACAGTTGGAATTCTTTCCAATATTGCTCTTCAGTTGTAAACTCACAAGTTATTGCTTCCAAAAATATCTCAGCAATAATAACTGCTGGAAAGATTTAATCAAGGATCGAAAATTAAAGGGACATTAAGATTTCATTCATTCATTCCTATATCTACAAAATCACAGATTGTAAAGTAGTTTTCTTTGTCAGAAATCAGTAAAATTGTCAGCTCTCAGAAATAAAAGGCTTTCTGACGGTTTCTTCGGCTGGGCAATGGTATTTAGCGTCAGTATTATATTATCTGTTGACATAGACCAAGGTAATGTCAAGTCAAACTAAGCTTTTTAATGCCTCCAGAACCTGCAGGCTCCTTTAGTTTTCCGCATCTGAAAAACATTGGAACTGCTCCTAGAAATATAGTCATACAATATGTGGACACAGTGGAAGAGAGTACAAACTGTCCCAGGCTGAGCTAAAATATGCTTCAAGATTCATGCTAAAAGCCTCAGTTGTATTTTATTTGAATTTTTAAACAATATAAAAATGAGAAACTGTCGAAAACGAACAACACCAGAATCTTGTATCAACCATATCTCCATAACAAAAAGATAACCATGGATATTTTTTTATATTATGCATATTGCCAACATTTTTATCTATCACCTGTGAAAAAA
>JASAMX010026607.1:0-17962 GCA_030248175.1 Microlaimidae sp. YZB2_3
AGGTGCTGTTTCATCTCCCTTCAGAAGGTCGCCGCATCGTTTTCCGTTACTACGATCAGATTGCCTTCCCCGCTTTGAGTGTCGAAAACAGGCGTTAGAAGCGTGTCACGATGACATTATGTCAGGACACCTAGGTCTTAAGAAAACGCTTGCACAGGTTTTACTAAGATTTTATTGGCCTTGGTCCATAAAGATGTAGACGTAAGTTAAAACTTGTGAGAAGTGTCTTAAGCGTAAGACCCCAACTGAGTCTCCTAAGAATCCTTTGAACCCGATTCCGGTAGGGAATCTTTTCGATAGGATAGGGATTGACATTCTGGGTCCTTTAACGCCTACAGCAGATGGTAATTCGGTGATATTAGTGTGCACTGAATATTTATCGCGTTTCGCCAGATGCCTTGCATTGCCAAACCAGAAGGCCTCAACGATCGCGAAGGTCCTTCTTCGAACAAGTTATCAGTGTGCACGGATGTCCCCTTGAGATTTTATCAGACCGTGGTACGAATTTTCGCTAGTAAGATCGTAGCTGAGATTTGTAAGGTCGCAGGGTCTAAGAAGGTTTTTACCACTGCTTATCATCCTCAGTGTAACGGCTTAACTGAGCGGTTGGATGAAGACGTTATGTGATATGCTTTCGCATTACGTTAGCCAGGAAAGTACTAAGTCGGATTGGGACTTTGTCCTGCCGTTTGTTACCAGTGCTTATAACAGCACGCCGCAAGAGTCTACGCGTGAGTCGCCGTACTATCTGCTCTACTTTAGGGACATTAGGAAACCAATTGATGTTGAATTTCAGGCAGCTAGGAGTCCTTATGTAGACTATGACGATGATTACGTTCAGCACGCTAAGGTAGCGCTGACGGAGGCTGGCGACCTCGCTAGGACTAAGTTAAAAGCGGCGCAAGATAAACAAAAAGCACTACATGATCGTAAGCTGTGTAATCTGAATTGTCCAACTGGGATCGCTAGTTCTGAATGGTCCCCAGTTAAAGAAGCAGATAAACACCCTAAGTTTGCCCACCTTTGGAAGGGCCCCTTTCTGGTTAAAAAGTTAGATAATTTGCAAGGTAAAACCTTGATTAGCCATGTGGAATACCCAGATAGGCGTTATGAATGGGTGAATTTTTGCCGGCTTAAGCTTTTCCAAGAACGGCACCCCAATTTTTTGGCTAAAGAAGATGAACGGAAAAAGATTTCCGATAAACAGGGTAAAAAGCCCGGTTTAGATACTAAAAATGGGGATGGTACCGTAAAGGATGTTTCTAAGACAGCCAAAAATTCGGCCAACCAGATCCCAGATATTTCTAAGGGGTTGGTCGTTAAGAATTCTAAATATAAAAGGACGGACGTGACTAAGAAAAAAAGAGGGGTTACCCCTTCCCCTAAAACTGGGGGAAGCCCTCCCTGTAAACCACAGAAACCCCCAGTGCCCACCCCCCAGAATAAGTATAACTTGAGACCGCGAAAAGTTGGTCAGCAGACACTTAATATGTGTGTTTCTGTTTCAGGTAGTGGCAGATTCGTCTGCTACCGCTGTCGGCAGCGGGGCCACAAAACGAATCAATGTGTGGTCCCGCAGGAGCAGCTGCAGCACGGCCGGATGGCCTGCTACCGGTGCAGGCGCACCGGGCATCGGGCGCGGGACTGCAGAGCGCCCCGGCGACCCCCAGCAGAAGAAGGGCGGAACCCGGCTTCAAGCAGCCGCGGTCGTGGAACACGGGCAGCACCGCCGGCCGCCAGGAACTCTGGAGCGCGGCCCGGAAACAATTCTGCGGGGGCAGCCCGGCCCGCTGAGCCGGCCCCCCCGCCGCCATCTGCATTGGGCGCGAGCGCGCCCCGGAACTTGCCCGGCGGAAGAAGACCGCCCCCGCGGCCCCGGTTTCCCCGGACTCTCGGGAGGGGAGCCCGGGCCCCCTTATTATTGACGAGCCGGCCGCAGCCGCCGCTCTCGACGTCGTGCCAGGGTCGTCCGCACTGGACAGTGCCGCGGACCCCCTGGATTGGGTTTTTGCCGCCGCAGAGTCGCCGCCACGGACTCCAGGGCGCGACGAGGACGATGCGGGGCTGTCCTCCCTGATGGACGATGTCGTCATCATTGACGACAGGGACGACGGCCCGCCCGCAGGTCGCATGGACTTCGCGACCTTCCGCGAACCGAAAAGAGAAGGAGAGGTCCCGGAAAACCTCTAAAAAACCGGTGGAACACAGACTGAATTTTATCTGTGTAAGTAATTTTGTATAGTATTTAATTTTGTGTTTATTGTGTATAAACCTTGTTGGAAAAAGGGTTCCCTGGGTTATGGGTTGGGAGTGGATGTAAAGCGCTAAAGCGCCTCCCTTTTTGTCTGGATTTAAGTTAACCCTAGGGTGGTTTTTTTCCAGTGGGTAGTGTCTAGTGTTTAGATCATGTGTATAGTATATTTTTAGACTTGTGTTTTTGTACAAAAACGGTTGGTAAAAGTACCAACATATATAATTTTTTTGTGTAAGTGAACCAAAATACTTTGTGTATAAAACGTCTTGAAAAAAAAAACTAAAATTTTCTTTTTAAGTGTAAGGTTGGGTCCCTTCAATTAAAGGGGTTTTGGACCCCCAGGACTTTGAAATTTCCCTAGTAGGCCTCCTTAAGGAGGGTTCTTATTAAGACCCAACTCAGTTTTTTGTGTTTTTAAATAGCATTTACGTCTTACTAATGTAATAATGTGGGGCCTATTGGTCCTACTATCTGTCGGGTTTTGTACCGAATTTGGTCTCGGCCTTTTGCCTTGAGGTTCTTGAGTTTTGCGTTTCCTTTTTGAGTGCTTCCCCATCACTAGTTCCTCAGGTGAAAATTCGGCTCGGCCGTATTTTCAGCTGGGGGGAAGGTGTGAGGATGTAGTCCTTTATTTAAGATTGAATTAAAGTAATTTAAGTTAGGAAATGATTCTTTTTAAGTTAAATTTTTTTGTAAGAATTAAGTAAAACCCCACAGTCAGTAAAATTTGTATATAGTATTAATCTTTTAACTAGTAATTTTATTTGTATAATAAACTATAATTTTTTTAACAGTGCCGTGTTCCTTTTTATGTGTAATTAATTAACATTTTATCATATATATTTCTTATTTTTAATACCGTTTTTAGTGTAATTTGTCATGCAATTCAAATATATATTTATTAATAAGTTTTTGTAAAGTCTATAAAATTTAAATGTAATATGTATTAAGTGTAATAGGATAGGCGGTTAGAGTTAAGATTAGGAAATTCTCCCCGAAGCTCCCTCAGGTTACTCCCGTAAAATCTCCCAGCGGGTGATGCGAGTTACGCTCGCGTGTTGCGGTGGAGAAGGAGACGTGCGCGCGGCAAAGATCAAAGAGGTTTCTTGGCACGCGTTTTGGCGGGAGTTGAGTTTTGCGTTCACGTCCGAACGCTGGGGCGAGTTTGCCCATCTTTAGCAAAAAAGGTTTGAAAAAGGGAGATATGCAAAATTCTGACTTTGGGAGTTAATTTAAGTTTTTTTAGTCGGTGCCCTTTGAGCCTGAGTTTCCTAGAAGGGTAAAGTAGGGAACGATTGGATTGGTCGATAGATCAATTCAATCGGTCGGCCTCAGAAAGGGACGTTGAGGAAAAAGTCAGTTAGTTGGGAAATTGAGCTCCGTTCCAGTCGGTGTAGTTTTACTCCGACTCTCTCAAAATTTCCCCGTCATCCGTTTTCGTCCCCAGGACCGCCGTTCTTATATTTTTGTATTCTTTTATTTTTTGTGTATCTTCTGTGTTGCCCTGCTGTGTATGTTCGTGTGTGATCCCTTAATTTTTATTACTACTGTCACCTATAACTACGTGTCTTTTAAAATAAAACTATAAAACCGGCCTCGCTTCCAACACACGAAACCGGAGTTCCTTAACTCCTATTCATATTTTAAAATATATTAGCTTTCGTCGTTTCTTTAACCCGCGGAACAAGGGAAGATTTATACAGTCCACTGAAACGGAACATCTCATAGAACTTGAGCCAAAATTAGGAACTTTGTGTCGTCACAGATGCTTACTCCAAGTATCCCTGCATACATGCAACAAGTTCAACTTCTACAAAAGCTAATACCAACCTGCTGGAAGAGGACTTTGCTCATTTTGGTTACCCTCATACCATTGTCTCAGACAATGCTACTACCTTCACATCTGAAGAGTTCCAGCAGTGGTGCAGGGAATGAGGAATTGTACACTTAACAGGTGCGCCATATCACCCTGCTACAAATGGAGCTGCTGAACGCCTAGTTCAATCTTTCAAGCAGGCTCTAAAGAAATCATCTTTGGCACCAAGGATGGCACTGCAAGAATTCCTGCAACATTACAGGCGCACACCTTTGCCTACTGGATTTTCACCCAGTGAATTGCTAAATGGACGTCAGATCTGCTGCAAGATTGATGTCCTACTGCCTTCACCTCCACACTTGGCTCAAGGAAAGCAAGCCCAGCTGGCTACAAAGTTCCAAATGAAGGGAAATTCTTCAGCGCAGATTGCTAAGATGTGGTCCTATTCTGTAGGAACACCTTGCTATGCCTTGTACTGTGGTCCAAAACGTGACAAGGATCCACGTTGGGTACCTGCAGTGGTCACGAAAGTTTTTGGATCAAGAAGCGTTAATGTCAAGGTTTGCCCCCATGGTCCAACTTGGCGCAGACACCTGGAACAACTCCGACCTCGCTATGGAGTTCATGAAGATGAGGATCCTGGAGAAGCCCCTTTGCAAAAGAATAAAACTGCATACACTTCAATTCCAGAGCTAAGAGACTTGGAGTATAATGGACTGCCAGCAGCTAACGAAAAGAGGAATCCACGCCTACCAACTGGAGATGAATATGGGATTCACAACCTTTGCCGCTCCAAACGAAATCAGACACAGAAGACTAAGACTTGCTGTAATTAGACTGATCGCCTTCGGTGGGATAACCTCAGGCTGGCAGGGAGGTGTTAAGGTACTTTACAAACTGCTAATAATTTGATATAAACTACAGTGATAAAATTATTTAAGTAAAATGTTTTCCTAAGATTGTATGTAGAACCTTCTAGAACATTCTGGAAAGTGAGGTCATATTACCTAATGCTCATTGGCTAAGAACTTTCTAGAAACTTCTGGAAGCATGCTTTGCTGGTATATAAATGGGGCCTGTTAGCTCCTGATTATGGTTGTGTATATTTGCCTTTCTTTGTGCTTTACCATTACTGCTCTGGCTGTACTATACTACTGCTTTGCTTTGTGCTACTTGCTACTGCTGCTGTTTATCTGTTCCTGTTAGCAAATAAACTACTGTTGTGGAATCCTTTTGTGTACATCGCCACTGAAAACACAACAGTATGTTATATTTTAAAATTCATAATTACAAAAATATGTAATTATAACATGAAATCATATAATTTCGTTTGTATATTCATAATTATTGCAATATGATTTTATAAATTTTATAATTTTGGCTTTGATGTATTGGGAAAAATAGAAACTTTCGTTTTAACATTACGACTTTAACGATCTCGTCTTTAAAATCTCGTTTTCAGAAAACAACAGAAGTTTTTTGAGTGAGATTTTATAAACATGCTTCGAAAAAGAAAGTTACAGTTTATAAAATAGAATTTTGCTTGATTTTTAAGTTTTTACTTTGGTTTAGAAAAAACTAAGGTTTTTAATTTACAATTTGAAGAACACAGCATTAAATACTAATTTACCGCAATAAAGTTTTGCTTGATTTTTGGTTTTGCTTAGGCTTAGCTGTTTTCTAAAACGGAAACGTCTGTTTTAAAAAAGCTAAAACATTTTTATACGGTTTTTTTTTTATTTTTTCCTAAGCCTAAGTAAAACCTAAGAATCAAGCTAAATTTTACCACGATACACATTTAAATTTTTCAGCGCGCTTAAAATTAGCGCGGTTACGCTAAAAAACCGAATCTGCCCTTTAATTCTGTCCCATTTTATGCTCATAGTGGTCCATGACATATGACGTCAAACTTTCAAAATTGGCAGATTCTGATTTTCAGCGCGCTGGTGGTAATTTTAAGCGCGCTGAAAAATCTGAAACTCTTTCATGATAAAGTTTAGCTTGATTTTTAGGTTTTGCTTAGGCTTTGGAAAAACAAAGAAAGCGTTTAAAACTGTTTAGCTGACTAAAAAAGCATTTCCGCTTAGTTTTACCGTGTTTAAAAAATGATTTTTCAGCGTGCTGAAAAATTAGCACGCTGAAAATTAGAAACTGCCTCAAAATATGACGGCACTCACAAAAAACGATGATATGACGGCAAAATTAATTCTCGTGCGGAACTTCAATTTTTTGCATTTACATTTTTAAAGATATAATCTTCGGAAAGCTTGTATTTTAAACATCTCAGATTCAGAAAACCCGATTTTGTCCGGCGATTTTATAGTTTTTCTTAATTCCGGGGGCCGTGGGCCGGTGGGTATTATCTTCATATGAGTAAGTAAGTGAGTAACTTCCTAACGCTTTCTTTGATTTTGAATAACTCCGCCGAATCACCTCTATATAAATTGAAATTCATGACGATCATGACGTATGCAAATTTTATTTAAAACAATTATAACTTGGCTGAATCAACTCCGTATAAGTTGACATTTGTACATATATACAACTGACAACGGAAATTCAACTGATAATCCCGATTTTGTAATCTGACAAATTGTGCGGTTGATCATGACGTATGCAAATTTTATTAAAAACAATTATAACTCGACCGAATAAAATATATATGACTTGAAATTCAGAACATAGATACAACTGACAACTAAAAATCGATTGATAATCACAATTTTGTGATCTGACAAATTGTACGGTCAATCAGGACGTCTATGCAAATTTTATTTTAAAAAAATATAACACGGCCGAATAAAATTTATATGACTTAAAATTCGGAACATAGATACAACTGACAACGGAGAATTGATTAATAATCACGATTTTGTGATCTGACGAATTGTACGGTCGATCATGACGTATATGCTAATTTTATTTAAAACAATTATAACTCGGCCGAATCAACTCCAAATAAGTTGACATTTAGAATATATATACAACTGACCACGAAGAATCGATTGATAATCATAATTTTCTAATCTGACGAATTGTGCGGTCGATCATGACGTATGCAAATTATATTTAAAACAATTATAACTCGGCCGAATAAAATCTATATAACTTGAAATTTAAACCATAAATATAACTGACAATGGAGAATCGATTGATTATCACGAGTTTGTGATCTGACAAATTATGCGGTCGACCATGACGTATATGCAAATTTTCTTTAAATTAATTATAACTCGACCAAATAAAATCTATATGACTTGAAATTCAGAACATAGATACAACTGACAACGGAGAATTGATTAATAATCGCGATTTTGTGACTTGACAAATTGTGCGGTCGATTATAACGTATATGCCAATTTTATTTAAAACAATTATAACTCAGCCAAATAAAATCTATATGACTTGAAATATGGAACATAATGACAACTGACATTGGAGAATTGATTGATAACCACGATTTTGTGATCTGACAAATTGTGCGGTCGATCATGACGAATATGCAAATTTTATTTAAAACATTTATAACTCGGCTGAATAAAATTTATATGACTTGAAATTCAGAACATAAATAGATAGAACTTGTAACGGAGAGTCCATTGGTAGCGATATTTTTTTTTTGATTTCACATTTGTGCGGTAAGGGTAAATGGGATTTACAGTTAACAAGTTTATACCGTGAAGCACAGCCAATAACACGGGTCTTAAGTTTTCTGGTCTTTTAACAAACATATATATCACTGACAGCGGAGAATGCATTGATAATCACGATTTTGTGATTTGACAAATTGTGCAGTCGATCAAGACATATATGCAAATTCAAAGATGATTTTCACGGCCGCCAGTTACAGGAAAAGACTTGAACTAGTTTTTAAGTTTCGCTTAGGTTTAGGAAAAAAATACGGTTTTGAGTCTTTTATTCAGAGAACACACCATTAAATACAAATTTACCCCAATAAAATTTTGCTTGATTTATTTTGCTTGATTTATTAGGTTTAAAATTTCAGTCTTTAAGAACAAATCAATAAATAAAAATTTATGGTAAAATTTTGCTAGATTTTTGGGTTTTGTTAAAGGCTTAAGATAAAAAGGTCTTCAATCCATGGTTTAAGTTAAAAAATACAAAAACACGTTTATTGAAAAGTACTCTTATAAAATGGCATCAAAGTACGAGTCTTCTGAGTTTCAAAAATCTAGGGATTCTGCTTGATCGGTGCTTATTTTTTCTACCCTGGCACCGCCCACCGAAATTTTTGGCGGTCAAAGTAATCGAAACAAACCAGGGTGAGACGAGAACCCTTATAAAAATGCTTAAACTTTAAAGCCCCTCCCTAACGTTGTTAACTGCTTTACATAAACATATTTATGAATATATATATATATATATATTAAAATTTGTATTTAGGTTCTTTGAGACTCCTTTAATTATTCCTTAATTTATATTTTATAAAAGTTTAAAAAGATTTTCTGTAAATTGTGTAGGTTAAAAACCATTTTGCTAATTTTTTTAAAATTTATTGGTTTCACAATAAATATCTAAACATTTATAAAACTTTATTGAAGTTTGCCGGGCTTTAACCCTAAATTTTAAATGTAAGCAAATAGGCTTCAAATAAAATTTTACTCCGACGTTTCGAAGCAACTACGTGCATCTTCTTCACAGGCTCTAAATAATATAACAATTATAATATTTTTAAAACAACGTCGTAAATTAAACTCAACGGCACTGTAGAAGCGACAGAGCGGTCGCGACAGCGCAGTAAATATAAGCAAAGGGCAACAGCACCACCAAAAAAAACAAAAAAAAAAAACCAAAACCAAACCAAATACATAATTAAAAAACCCCCCCCCCCCCCTGCAAAATAAAAATCCCATATAAAAAACGCCAACAATAAAAAAATACAACATAAAACACTAAAATAAACTAGCAAAACAACTATACAAAGATGGCATCTTATATGAAATCTCTAATATTTATTCGATATGAATATATTACTATAAAAACATAGGTAAAAAATATATGAAAATAAAAAAAAAAGTAATTTTTTCATGATTTCTTAATATATTTTTGCACAATAAAAGACGTTTTCAGATATAAATTGGTATATTTAAATATATTATAAGTATAATATAAGTATATTTTTTATCTTTTATTTTAACCATTTCAAGTATTTGGAAATGGACTTGAAATGAACTGCTGGCATTAATCCAACAACATTCAGTGTTTAAGTAATGTTGCTTCCTGGTGGCAATCGAGTTTAGTAAATATATACATAATTAAATAAAACAACACGGTCAGAAAATCAATATTTGACAAAAATTCCCAAAAAACTGCATAAAATTAGCGGCAATAAAACGAGCAAATCACATCGGGGTAAATCATTGAGAAAACAAAAAGAAGCCTTCAGGAAAAATGACAGTCTTGCCCTTGCGTATGCAATCAGCTGTTTTGCGAAAAATAAGAATTATATAATAATATTGGTTAAAATTGAAGAAGCCCTTTAGATTAAAATTGAAGAAGTCCTATCGGTAAGTGTTTTTTGCTGCTATCGATAGCATTGGGTGGATGTCGAATTTTGCTGTGTTTAAAGATCGTGATTTCGAATTCAAATTTATAAATAGGCACCTTGCATTGGAACTCGGTTTATACATGAAGTATGCAAATCAAACGATTGAAATTTCGCGCGCTTTCGATCGGCTGATCTGCATACTACGAAAGATAAGTAGGAGATACGGTAATTATCCATTATGGTGACGCTTATGTATATTGCATACTTCATGTATAAACCGAGTTCCAGTGCAAGGTGCCTATAGAGCTTCTTTTTCAATAATTCATCGGAAGAGCGGCTTTTTGTTGTTGTGGAAGATTTATCGAGTATATTTGTATCCGAGAAATTAATATTATGCCGTGTTTCCATGGTTTGTTGTTTTATTGTGCCTTTTTGGTGTTTTTTATGCGAGAGTTTAGTTTTCCTACTGTTTGACCGATACAAAAATTATTGTATTCTCTGCCCATGCCTTTGGGTTCTGGTTTTGGGTTATTGGGGTGTTTGTTAGCCACGATTAATTGGTGAACGGTTTTAGATTTTTTAATACAACTTCTATGTCATATTTTCTAAGCGTTGTTAGGAAAACTAAGAAAACACACCAACTGTAAAAACAAGCAAAAATATTTTTTAATGGCAGTATTGATTTAATATTTTTTGGAATTAAACCAAATTTTAAACTTACGCTTTTTGGCACTCTAGTGCGCTTTTTGTTGAGTTTTATTAATATTCATTCAGTAAACTGCTTTAATCAAAAAAATGGTGGTTAAAAACAATATTGATTTTAACCAAGCGGCATTTTTGTTAATAAGTCGTTAAACGTTGGGCATTTATCTTTTGTGAAATACAATTTTTTAGGTGACTTTAATTAGTAGTAATTAAAAACTAAAAAAAAAACACCAACAATTAGTATTCTCAATTCGCACATTTGAGGGTACGTGGTGTACTACATCTTTAAAGGTGTTACGTTTAAACATTATATTTGGTGTGTTTTTTGTTTGGTTTTATTCTGGTATTAACAATGTTATATTTTGGTATAACCAGTTAGAAAAATTACGTAGTTATTAGAAATTTGTAAAAACACCATACACCTAACATCATTGCTTTTTAATTTGCGTTTTTACAATATTTAGGCCACATTTGGCACATTTAACTTCTAAGTAAAATCGTGGGTTTAAACCTTTGGGATTTGTTTGTTCAAAAACGGCTGCAAATCCGCAAAAGATATTCCGCATCAGTGCAGCACTGTGTTAAAGTCCGGGTACAGTTCTTTCGCCCCGCCTCTTATACACTGAGGAATGAATGAATTCCAAAGGGTTAAGCTTTGGCAAGTTTAAACTTTAGTCATGTACGAACGAAGACGTAAGCTTGCTTTTTTATGATTTAAAATTTGTTTATTAAAATTTTTTTCGTGAGTTTAAATATTACTCTATTTTTGTACGTTAAATCGAATTAAAAGTAAAAGTTTTATTTTTATAATATTCAACACAAAAATACAAACAATTTTTCAATATTAACAAAATATATTTAACCTATGTAAACATTTCTAGAGCTTCTCAGTGCATATAAATACATACTAACAAAATTAGACTAGGCAAAATGATTTTACACACTTTAAAGCTAAAGAATTCCATCAATATTACCCAATATTTTAAACAGTTAACAAATGTTAGTGCACACTATAATCTTTTTCATTCCTTTTTTGTTGTCGTATCAAGTTTGGTTGATTATCTAGGGTATTTTGATGGGATTTTTTAAAGTTAATCAATCAACAGTACGTTAATAACATTTTAAAACAATCAAAATATTTTTTAGCAAACTGTTTTGTTTATATTAAAACGTTAACAAACACACTTTTAAATCGCAACTGGCAACCTTTGGTTTTAGTTTTCTCACTCAGATTCTTTCTTACTTGAAAATAAGTATAAGCATTATAAACTGATATGAGAGATTCAAAAAAAAAAAAACAAACAAACAAAGCAAAGCACCAAGCTATAATAGTAAATCAAAACATAATCACAAGAATACCTTAAATTTAATCAATGTATTCTTGATGTTTAAAATTTCATACTGATTCTTATGATTTTTACACCAATTATGCCAAACAATCATATTGAACTTTATATTTATAAGAAAATATTTCATGCATTCTGGGTATAATATAAAATAAAAGTATTGAAAACATAAAATGTTTTACATGTGGCAAATCTAGTATAAAAAAGAGTACATAATAAGCAAGCTTATAGTGGCATTGATATTTTATAGAGGTAACCACATCACATTCAATAATAGAGTCAACAAGCAAGAAAATGCATATTTTACCAGTATTAGGCACAATTTTGTTGAATTACTTTTTGCAGCGATGCTTTAGAAAAAATCATTACCTGGTCTCTTTTAAAGAGCAATGCAGAAATAAAAAGAGCAACAACTTTCGCATTTTTTTAATTCCTCTGAATAACTTCACAAGCTTCTTGTGCGTAATTAAATCAAAAATCTCCATCCAGTTACACGTTAAAGCAATAAAAGACCAAAATATCACTAGAGAGCGGATTTTTTACGGAACAGTGTAGAGTTGATTTTACCGATGTTTCACCAGATTGCAGAGATTAAGCGCTATCGCGAAAAATCTCCATTCGACTTTACCTTTAAAATTTTCAGCAGCCTTCGACCGTCCAAAATGATAAATCGTTTCTTAATAAACCTTGTGGCATCTTCAGCCGGCAGCTATCTATCCTGCCTTTGCTCTTCAGTTCCCTCAGCTGAGGCTCATTCAACCAGCGATGGGAACCTATTCCACCTTCTTGCGCCAGTTCCAGCTCTCTTCGCCAGAAATCCTCTTCCGCCGACCGTTCGATTCCCTCGGCGAAAAACTTCAAAGCGTTTTGTTTCGTGCCGCCATAGAGTATGTTCAGGGCACTGTGAAGGGAAATAACCCGGATCCAGTCCTTTGACCCGGTCTGGTCACCGGAAGATCGCCGGACTGTAAGATTCAAGTGGCGCGTAAGTGCGCCGTCGTCCCCTCGTATGCCCAGCATATCTAGATCGGACTGGAGCCGCCGGGCGTCCGACTTCCAAAAAAATCGTTCCGCCACTCGGCCCCGGCCCGGCCCGGAGCTCAGGCGGCCCAAGTCCAGGACGGCGGACTCGTTGACCAGTACTAGCATGGCCTCGCGGAGTAGTGGGTCCACGCCGTCGGACCAGTGCAGAACTGCAGTTCCAGAATCGTTGGCCGCGAGGACGCCCTCGCCGTACACGCTCGGCGAGGCGCTCCAGCGCAAGTTCCCGCCCGGCTCCCGCGGCGACGGGGGAAGAATTTTGGAATGGTCCACTGTGAGCAGGCGGCGAAAGTGATCGGAACGGAGCCGCAAGGAGCACTCCAAACCCAGGTTGAGCCCCGTTCCGGAGCCCCCACCCCGCGACGGGCAAAGACTCAGCGAAACAGATGGGGGAGCGCGCAGCAGCGGAATCATATTGTACAAGGAAATACCAGAGAGATCCAGCCAATCCGCGATATCTAAATTTTAAAATCATTACAACAATCAAACTTAATGTTAGTAGCGAATAAATTTGAAAAAACTAGCAGTTTGTAGTGTTTGTTTTCATGTATGTTACTGAGTGTATAAGTAAGAAAAAGTTATGTATAATTCGCAATGATATTAGATATTAAGATATTTTATTTTAAATTTTACCTCATTATTATACGTAACGCTTTGCGAATAGGAGCGATAATTTTTTAAATTAACTCAAATATAAATTTTAGGATCTTTATAATAATTGCCGTGACAAAAAAATCTTTATTTGTAGATACTCTTTTTGATTTTATAGTGCGCACGTAATATTGTGTAAAAAAGTGTTTTTAAACAAAATTGTAAATTTAAAAATGAAATTATGTGTGAAAGTGATTTTTAAACATATCGTACTTTTATTAAAAATTACTTTACTTGTTTTCAAAGAAACCGTTTAGTTAAAACTTAAATAATTTTTATTAAAGTTATAAATACAACAAGTCGATTAGCGTGTTATCAACTAGGATATTATATTTTTGTAAAATTTATAATATCAATTTCTACTAAAAACATAAAATGCAAAGAATCAATCGTACCTAAGTCTAACTCCGCCGGACCGATAACGTGGTTCAAACCGCTGACGAAGTTGAATGAATCCGTTCTTTCTGGCCAATAAGGGTCGACGGCCGGTCGGTCGGCCGAATTTCCGAATACATCATTGACTCCGACCGACATCCAGCGTCCGATAAGTGGGTCCATAGGCCTCCTCCCGTCCACGAAAACTATACCCGTCTCCGGGTCCTGGAAGTGTCCGCGCCAGCCCAAATACAGCCGGAAGGCGGGTGCCGAGTCCGTGATGACGTCACCGAAAGGCCCGAAACCCAGGGATTTGACCGCGTCCCCGTCCCCGTCCAACACGTACAGCGGGGTCCCGCACGGAAGTGCGGCCACCGAATATCGGGTCCCGCCGCGCTCCAAGGCGAATAACCGCCGCCGCTCGTCGTAGTAAAACACGCTCAACAAATCCGCGGCCTCGTCGTAGCTGTGCGTTAACAGCACGGGCTCAGTGGGCAGGGCGTAGTAGAAATAGACGCTGCGCCGATCGTCCTCCGAGCCGAGGGGCGGGCTGCTCAGACGGACGGACAAGCGTCCCAGCTCGTCGTAGAAGTAGCTCAAGTTGTAGACACCGGCCTGGAAAGCCTTGGTCATACGACCGAATGAATCGTACCGGAACTCCTCCTCACCGCGCCTCACGATGAAGCCCCCGGAATCGCTAGCGTAGCTTAAATCCCCCAGATTGGTCACGGATCCGTTGGAAATATCGATTCGCCGATCTTTCACTCCGATCAACCGCCCGCTGAGATCGTAGTAGACGTTGTAACTGTGCTTCCCGTCCGATCCGTAACTCAGCTGGCTTATTCGTCCGATGGCGTCATAAGTTAACTGCATTTTTGGCTTTTGCGAATTCCCTAAAACAATAATTTTGCATAAGGTTTTGTTGGTTTAAATAAATTCACATATAAAAATTTGAGTTGAGATAAAAGATTGAATTAAAAAAAACTTAAGAAAAAAATTGAGTTAAGAAAAAATATTTTACCCTTTTTGATTACTACTGAACATTAAACCTACTAGCAAAACGTGACTGCTTTTTTTTATTAAACATAAGCAAAAACAGAAGAAAAAAACAAATCATAATTGCGTATTTTTCTTATTGAAAATGCGTTTCTACTGTTCAAAAATCAGAAAATTATTAATTAATTATTTATTATTGCTTGCTATCGATTTAGATGGCAATTATCAGGACTATGATTACTCACAATAGGCAGTCCTGTTTTTGTTACTGATCTTAATAAGCTCAAATCTCAAAAATAGTTACAAAAACTAAGTCAACGGGTCCAATTTAGGGTATGAAGATGTTTTATTAATGTATTTTACTTTAGGGTCGGTCATATCAATTTTCAGGATGCGTATGGGAATCCTACCAAGCAAAATTAGGGTAAAAATAGGTCTAAAATGGCTTGAACTGCATTGAAATCGGCTAAAAACTGCAAAAATTTTGCGATGATGGCGTCATTATAGGTCAAACATGGTGCCATAATTGGCATTCTTCAGAAACAAAAGCCTAATCTTTATCCAAAGCGAAACCTACGCCTAAGCACAAGCCTTAAACAAAAAAATTAATTTTTTTTGATTCTAGGAAATTTGAACGCCAGCACTTGATCGCCGCGCACTTGTTTGCCGAGCATTGATCGCCGCAGTTCGTGTTGCATCAAAGCAGACGTTAAAACTTACCATCTAAGTAGTAGAATAAACGCCCCACCAAAACAAAAAAAAACTCTACCAAATATAATTTTAAAAAACTAAATAAAATATTTAAACAAAGCAATGTTGTTTTGGCAAAAAAAAGTCGTTTAATGCCGAAACGGTACAATTTCCCATACGCGTCCCAAAATTTGATTCGACCGATCCTAAACTAAAATACAATTATAAAACATCTTTGTGCCCTAAATCTGACTCGTAGGCTTCGTTTTTGTGGTTATTTTTGGCCTAAGCCCAGGCAAAACCTAAGCCTAAGCCTGAACCTAAGCCTAAGCAAAATCTAAGCCTAATCAAAAGCCTAAACCCATGCGAAACCTAAACCTAAGCCTAAACAGCAAAACCTGAGCCTAAGCAAAACCCAAAATTCAAACAAAATTTTTTCATGATAAATTTTCAGTTAACGTTGTGTTTTCAAATATTTAAAAAAAAACATCATCACTTTCGTCTGAGATGAAAAAACCCTGCTTGGCGACCTTACAGAAAAAGGTCAGAGTGGTAACGGGACTTTAGAGCCGGAGTGAGGGGACTTTAGAGCCGAGGGTCTTTAGAGCCGTAGTGTGGGACTTTAGAGCCGTATTGGAGGGACTTTGGAGCCGTAAAGTAACTTTTGTGTTCAGAAAATTCATAAAAAATTAAAATTAAGGGACTTTAGAGCCGAACTCCTAAATTTATTATTTTTTTGTTATGTGCGTTACATATTTTACAAATTTAGTACATTTTTTATGGAAATTAGTGAGATTTTGACTTGTAAAACTGTTTAACACCTTTCAATAGTATTTTTAAAAACCTTTTGGTGTCAGCAAAGAATATTTTCGGCATAATATTTTCCAAAATATTTTTTTATGCACTAAATTTATTAGAATTTCAATAGCTTTTAAGCTTTTTTTAGACTTTTATCATGAGTTTTAGGTTTCGCTTAGGCTTAGGAAAGAAAAAAAATTTTTGTCTTGATTTTTGTTGTGCAAAAATTTTTTAACATAAAACATCTTTTATATTTTTTATAATAAATATTTTAAAAAACGTGAATCTTAACCCTTAGCCATACCTTAAATTCATATAAAAAATCTTTATTTAAACAAATCAAAAATCGAATCCATGTTCTTGCACTAAAATAATAATATGAAGTTTATCTATTTCTCGAGCATAATTAATTTAAATTTCCATTTTAAATTTACTAATTTAATGGTTTTTAAGCTTAATTTAATGTTTTTAATAGTGTAATTCAGTTTAAAATCATTAATTTTTAAAAATTTACATGAAGAAACAGCCAAAATGATTCAAAAGGCATTTAAATTTGTTTAATTTGTTCTTTTTTGTTGATTCCGCCTGACCTGCACATCAATATATAATTTGCAAAAATTTGAGGCGGAGTCGGAGTCAGAGTCGGTGGAATTTAGTGTTTGCCAGAAATTTTTATGTGTTATGTAAATGTTTTAATATTACTTGTATATCGTTTTACCATTGTTTGCAAACGCATTTTTCATTTCGGCTCTAAAGTCTCTGCCGCGGCTGTAAAGTCCCCAGGTCCGGCTCTAAAGTCCCGGGTCTAAAGTCCCTCGGCTCTAAAGTCCCCAAACCCAGTAGTCCTATTTCCTCAGAAAATTTTTAGTCCTAATTCCCCAGTCCTTCCAGAACGTTCTCAATTCCCCAGAACACGGTCATTCACAGACACGGTCGATTCCCCAGAACACGGTCTCGATTCCCCAGAAAGCGGTTGATTCCCCAGAACGCGGTCTCGATTCCCCACAAAGCGGTCTCGATTCCCCAGAAGCACATCTTTTACAGTTGGCGTTGCATATTCAGAATCATTGGTTTTCTTTAACACTTTTTTTACTATTTTGGATATAACTTTTGTTTTATTGTTATACTAGGTGGTTTTTATAGCTTCTAAGTATTTTTTCAAGTTCTTCCTAAATTTTATTGCTAAATAATATTTTAAAAGTTTTGCAATACTAAAAAATAAAGCATAAGAAATAAAACAAGCATAATTATCATAAAAATTGTGCTTAATACAATTAATAAAACATTTAACAAGAAAAAAGTTTTCACTCTTTAATTCAAAGAGCACACTATTAAATACAAAGTTTTGCTCAATTATTAGGGTTTGCTTAGGCTTAGGCTCGCAGTATTTTTAAACAAATCATTTAATATAAAAGTTTATCATGATAATATTTAGCTTGATTTTAAGGTTTTGCTTTGGCTTAGGAAAAAAGTTTTCAATCCATTGTTTAACTTAAAGCGAAAAATGCAAGAAACTTGTCTTTTAAAAAGTACGTTTACAAAATCACATTCAAAAAACAAGTTTTCCAAAGACGACATGTTTTAAAAAGACAAGTTTTCCGAAGACGACTTGTAGAAGATGAGATGTTGAAAAACGTAACATAAAAAACGAAAGTTCCTGGAACCTTTTGCTACTGCTAAATTTATCTGGGGAATCGAGACCTTTTTTAAGGATTTTATCACTGGGGAATTGCGACTGCTTACTGGGGAAATGGGAATGGCTTCTGGGGAA
The DNA here is from genome assembly GCA_030248175.1 of Microlaimidae sp. YZB2_3. Lineage (NCBI taxonomy): Eukaryota > Metazoa > Nematoda > Chromadorea > Desmodorida > Microlaimidae > Microlaimidae sp. YZB2_3. Next base: position 17,953 of record JASAMX010026607.1, read on the forward strand.
ATAAGAACGG
>JASAMX010026609.1:0-11539 GCA_030248175.1 Microlaimidae sp. YZB2_3
TTTGCGTGCGTGCGTATATGTGTGTGTGTGTGTGTGTGTATGTGTGTGGATTGTATACGTGGGTATGTTAGGTGTATTTGTGTGCGAGTGTGTGCTGTGTAGTAAAAATCAAATGTTGAATGAAATATACTGCCTTTTTCAAGAATCCATGGTGGTGTTTTGACAACGAATAAACACATTATACCAAGAAAGGGAAAAAAACACATTTGTCTTTTAAAGTTTACTAGTTAACATAAATATACTAACCAAGTTTTATAAACGAATTATAGCTTTATCTGCATCTTGTCAATAATCATTATATTTTATCTGCTTCATATTATTGTAAATAACTACTATTTCAATTTTTGATTGATTGTTTTCTTACGAGTCAAACAATGTGTATACAATCGATAATAACAGGTCTTTACATTGATTTCAAGCGGCTTTGAGTCGACACCCGGCAGACCAGTTCTTTGCGCATGCTCGTTCCAAAATGAAATTCGCCTGTTTCTCCATCATAATGACATCTTCAGCCTAATAATACGAGAACGGATGCAATTTCGAAAAGCGCCAATCAAACCGCCATCCATCTTCTCAAGTTGACCGCGGCGTAAACGCGGGAATTTTTCTTGACATCACGAAAATAAAGTTTCGTCGCTTTGCGCGGGCGAGTTTTGCTAAAACATAACTTAAGAATTTCCGGTCCGGTGGGCAAAATACCAGTTCTGATTTACGCTCTATCGGTAAAAGTACACTGCAAGACATACGCAATTGAAATTTTCTTGTGAATTTTGTAACAAATATAGTTTAGAAAAATTCAGCCTAACCAGCAACTAATTGATTTTTTGGATTAATAAAAAAGCCCGTTTTTATGCTTCGGCGTGAAAAGATACTATTCTAAATATAAAATAGTTTTATTTGTAAATTCCGTAAAATCAAGCAATAACTGTTGAAATAACGTATCAAAACATCTAACTCCATAATAATGGCACAGTCAATAGCGTGACACTGGTCCATCTGGTTTACTATATGAATGGCCGGTCTGAAAAATATTTCTGACACCTTTTTGTGCGCAATTACTGCATCCACCATTAGAAATGCGAAATCGGATGCCAAATTGATCTAAAAATTCTTCAGATAATTAAATAAATAATAAATTAAAGCACCTTTTGTAAAATATTTCGTAAGATATTTTTTGTAAAAAAAAACTTTTTTATTATGCGTTCATTTGAAAAATGCTCATCTATGTATTTAATTCCCAGTAATCTTTCAAGAAAGGCGTTAATTTCAGAAATTGAAGGTTTTATGCTTAAACACCGCCAAGGTTTTCTAATATCTAAATAATTTTGTGTGCTGAAAAAAGGGTGCGAGTCTTTAGTGCCACAAGGAGGGGGAACATATAAAAGCGTCCAAAGTTTTTGGGAACTTAGAGCCCACTGGCAATTGTAATTTTAGCGTTTAAGATAAAATTAATTTGGGGCTTGAAAATTTAGGTTTGCTTTTGATTTAGGTGAACATTTTAGGCATTCTCAATAAATTCGGTCTCAATCGTTCCCCACTTACGGCTTCGTAGTTCGATTTTTCCATTTTTGGTCTCCAAAAATTCCCTCGGTTTCATTGACTTTAAATCGCAAAGTTTAAGTTTATGATAATACCGCGCGATACTACGAATTGACAAAATTCGGTGTGTAATCAAAGGATATTTAATTGGGAATAGAGAAACAGTATTTTATTTGAAGAATGGATGTAAGAACAATGTCCATTCCTATTTATTGAAAATGGTTCGGGTATTGCACAAAAGAAACTTCTAAAATTTGTAAATTAAGCTTTTTTTATAAATTTCGGTTAATTGTACTAAAAATTTAGAATCTTACTCATATTACTATGAAATATTGAAATATTTGAAATACTATGAAATATTACTTAGTGTCTTATTTTGATTTTATTGAAAGCCGAAATAAAAATTATTGCCTAAATATAAAAAAATAATCTAATGCTTATTGCTTAAAAATTGCATAAAATCAAAGTACTCTTCTTTTCCATTATCTTTAAAAACAGCTGTACATTATGTTTGTTATATGTTTTGTTGCTTCTAAAAAGATTACAGGTTTAGTATACATTAAATTGGTTTTTGTTTGGTTGGTAATGTTACTTACCCCATTTTCCTCGTTTGGCAATTATCCTTACTTTTTAAATGCTTATCAGTGTTAAATACATCAAAAAGCCATATAATAAACATTCAAAATTAAGACACTATAAAATGATTTCCAGCCAATGAAAGCTCGGCAAAAATCAATAACCTCTATGATTTTTTTATGCTTTTTACGGCTCGTCTTGTTTTTTGCTCCTCCTAGATGAAAACTCATGAGCAATATGGTAACTAAAAATATTGCTAATTTTAATGAAATTTGAGGTCCTTTATAAATGAATATGATGGTTACGAAATTATTTTCTAATAATAATGAGAAAAAATAACTTTGCTGGTGCTAGTTAAAATATAGAGTACAATTGAGTTATGTAAATACCTATCAAAAAACATTTAGATTGGCGCTCCCGCCAAAAAAATTAATCCTCTGCAAATTAAACGACTTTCATTAATATTTTTCCAAAAAAAATGAAGAGCTAAAAATCTTAATACATCCATTTCAAAATTTTTAACTGGTTTATGTAATAAATTTTAAGCATGTGACCAAAAATAACAAAAACTACAGGACATTGTTTTTAAATTTTTAATTTTTCTGAAAAATTGCGCCAAACTTATTTATTTCATGACAAATTTTAATTTTGCAGCGGGACCGCGGACATATTTTGTTACATGCTATAAGCAAAAATATATAGTATACCGAAAAAATGTGCAACTCCTATATAAAAAAAGTAAAGAAAAGGTGGCCTTTAATGAGCCTCTCCATTCAAATGACACTCTCCACTATAATGGCATAGTAGTCATTTTTTAATTCGGCGAGTTAAAATTAGAGGAAGCTATTATAATAGCCATTTATTGACTTAATTTCACTTCGTATATACTCACAAGTCTAATACTGTCCGGGCCGCACGAGTTTCTGCGTGTTGGCTTAATACAGACCAACACGCACAAACACCTGCGCCCCGGACAGTATTAGACTTGTGAATATATATGAAGTCAAATTAACTACATAAATGGCTATTATAATAGCTTCCTCTCCTATTTAACTCGCCGAATTAAAATGTCTACTATTCGATTATAGTGGAGAGTGTCATTTAAATGGAGAGGCTCATTATAAAGGCCACCTTTTCAGTACTTTTTTTTATAGGAGTTGCACATTTTTCGGTATATTATATATTTTTGATACAAGTAGGTCCATAATCCTTTTTTAATTTAATTTTTTTGGTTTTGGGTCGTACTTGAAACTAAAACGCTAAAAAAAAAAAAAATTCTTTAATCTAAAATTACAACACAGTATTTTAATTTTTATATATAAAAAATGAATAAAAATATTTTTAGTAATTTTTTGTATTATTTTACTTAAAAAGTCCCTCGAGATAGTATATTCAGAAAATCAAGAATTTACACTACGTGAATCGTTTAAATTTAGAATTATAACTTTTAAGCGCGCTTTCAAAAAATCAGCTGGAGAGAAAAAAATAAAATACCTAGGCAATCAGATAATATTTTCTGAAAGTTCCAAGTTTTTGATTTCTCTTTTTATCAACAACATGTTGATTTTAGAAATAAACAATAAAAAACAAGAATTTTGTTGCGCAAACTATCCAATAATGTGAAATTTGTAGTAAAAATATGGTTTATTTTAAAATGTGACTTAAAGGCTCAATAAATGAGCAAAAATTAAAGCCGTTTTAAACAATATTTTTCTGAATAGTTTTATACCCGTGGCTTAGTTTGGTTTTTTGATGATAACATACTCCACCTTTGATCCCACTTATAAAATTAAAGAATATTTTTTTTTCGTTTATTCTATGTTTTTACATACAAAGTTTGTACGTGTAACATTTTTTCTGGGGCTAGTCCATTAACCCACATGTTAACTACCGGCCAAGTTGGCCGGTTATGAAAAACAATCATAATTTTAAAGGTTTTTCAAATAGTTTTAGAATAATAGTTTGGTTAATTTTATTATATTTTGTAGTATTTAATCAAAATAAATGATTTTCAACGATTAAAATTAGCAAATAATATAATATAATGATTTAATTAATAAAAAACGGTTTCAATATTCAAAATAAAACTATTATTAGCAAGCTAATAATAGTTTTATTTGAATATAATATAATAGAATATAATGCATATTTAAAAGAAATATGCATTATGCATTGTATATTTTTCAAAATAAACCATGTTTTCCAAATTTAAAACGAAAGAATTTTTACTTTAATACTGAGAAAAAAATGGAAAATCCGAGCAATACAAACGCCAGTCTCTTAAGTAAGCCCTAGCGTAACTTAGCCAGTTGTTAAAAAGCCGTTAGTGGACCGGCCCCTGATCGGGAATTAAAAGAAAAAAACAAGTATTATTTCGATTGCTACTAGTAGTTTCATGTAAAATTTAAAAAAATAACAATTCAACAAGATCTTGTTTAGCACATCGCTTTTCAAGGATAAGTAATCAAAAATCCTAACTTTTCCTGATATAACACCTTTCTAAAAATGTAGGTATTCTAGTCAATATAAGAAAAAGCCAAAATCTTAAATAAAAAATTTTGTTCAAAATAAACCATTAATAAACAATTAGGCATATTTTTCCAAAAAACGGCTACACTGGACACTTAAAAAACCATTACCTGTAAAAAAACCACTTCCGAAAAAAAAACGACTTTCAAAATAAAAATCACTCTCTAAAAGACAGTTTTGTAGACATTTAAAAAATTATACTCTCCCATTGTTTAACACAATTCTTGTGTTTTCCGTTTGAACCAAAAATAAGTTTAGACAAACTAAAATAGTTATTTAACTTATTTTAAAATATTGGTTTTTATAATTCAAAACCTTTGATTGTTTATAAAACAATTCACAAACGAAATAAAAAACTACACCGCAGTCGAATTTTTAAAAGAAATATCCTATTAATTTATTACTGTTGAAAACAAAACAAAATTAAAAAAATAAGGTTTTCGCTACCTAAGGTTGTTTTCTGCAAAGTTTTATTAAAATTCATTTAGTATTAACTACATAATTTTTGTATATAAAATGCCCATTCTCTTGCAATAATTTTAGTTTATAATTTTAATTTTATTTTTTTAAAAGCTTTTTCTTAAATTTGTAATTCCTTTTAAAATCTGTAGTTGTGCGCAATACTTCTTAAATAGTCCCAGTGTGTTCGGTTTTCATAATCTTGGACGATCCTTTCGTGAAGTTCTCATCATCATAATCAAGGTTTTATGGATCATGAAAAACCAAACAGAATAGTTTTTTAACATAAATAAAGCTAATATACGTAAGTTTTAAATCGCTCATTTAATGGTTGGAGCTGCGGAGATATCTTCGTCTTAAATGGCCGGAGCTCCAGAGCATAATATTGGAGGTTCGGAACATATACATATATTTATGTATATAAAAGTGTGTTCTTTCGTATTTTTTTACAACAACCGATGATCGAAATGAACGAAAAAGCCAAAATTCAAAAGCCTTCTTTTTAAACATACGCTAATTATTTATTACACACGTTTTACGTAATAAATAACCTCTGGGGATTAAGAAAACAAAAGCTAAACTTTAGGCGAGTAAATCGATTTTTATTAATTATGCAAATATTTTGCACAAAAAACTGCACGCAGGAAAATGATACAAGTTGATGAATGTATTTTCCGCCAGGACTAAAACGAAGCGGGACTCAAACGAAGCGGGACTAAAACGAAGCGGGACTAAAACGAAGCGGGACTAAAACGAAGTGGGACTAAAACGAAGCGGGACTGAAACGAAGCTCGCAGTGATTTTTTTCCGGGACTAAAACGAAGCGGGACTAAAAAGTAGCAGATTCGGATTTATGAATTGAATTTCTAATTTACTCACGAAAATCATACAAATCATTTAAGAACGACAAGTCCCTTTAAAAATCCACATATGAAAAGTCATATAAAGTCAAGTTACTAAAATGGGTACATACTAAAATTATAAGTATCGAAAAAAAAGTTATCAAACCACAAACGACCTTCAAAAACGTGTTGATTTAATTGCAACTACTATCACTCATACATAGTTTAAAACTGAAATCCGGTGATTATTTTATTTTAACCCAATCGTTGTCATTAAACAAATAAATAAAAAACAACAAACTTTTTTTACTAAGTTTTTGCCAAAGCCTTTGATAAAGTTTCAGATTAAAACTTGTTATTTAAATTAGAAAAATTCGGCGGTAATGCAAGCAGGATTTTGAAATCTATTAAGTCATTTTTAAATGAAAGAACTTTAAAAGTAATAATTAACGGTATTAAATTATAATCATATAAAAAGTAGAAAATTCTGTTCCGCAAGGTTCCGTTCTCCTTTTTTTCCACATATTATATTAGTAATATTATTGATTGCGTTTTTTATATTCCAAAATTTTGTCACTTGCCGATGACACTAAAGTGTACAGTACCTTTTCCAGATATAAAGCAATTCGAAGCACAAAGTTATTATCTTCAAGAAGATCTTGACAGAACAAACCAATAACAAAAGAATGACAATTTGAGTTGGAAAAAATGTTAAGTTTTGCATATTGGTACAAAATTGAAAGAAAACTACATATAAATACCGTATAGATGAAACTTTTCTCGAAATAAAGTTATTAAAGATTTACGTCATAAAAAATTTACGTCATTAATGATTTACGCGTTTTCATGTCTGAAAGTTAAAAATTTTCTGTCCATTGTGAAATTATTTCAAAAAAAACTTTAAACACTGCAGTATTACATATAGTCTTTAGAACTTTTATTTAAAATTCTATTTTTGGAATTTCACGTGGTTAAATTTCACGTCTCAATTAGATTATACTAGCGTTATTTAGAATCCATGTCTACAGCGAGATAGAACTTGTACAGAAAGAGTTCAGCGTTGATTCACCGGAAGATTATTCTCAAGATGTTATTTTAGAAAGGTGTTATATCAGGAAAAGTTAGGATTTTTAGGAGTACTTATCCTTGAAAAGCGATGTGCTAAACAAGATCTTGTTGAATGTTATTAAATTTTACATGAAACTACTAGTAGCAATCGAAATAATACTGTTTTTTACTTTTAATCCCCATCAGGAGCCGGTCCACTAACGGCTTTTTAACAACTGGCTAAGTTAGCTAGTTACTTAAAACAGCGTTTATTGCTCGAATTTTCATTTTTTTCTCAGTATAAAGTAAAAATTCTTTCGTTTTAAATTTGGAAAACATGGTATTTGAAAAATATACAATGCATAATGCATATTTCTTTTAAATATGCATTATATTCTATTATATTATATTCAAATAAAACTATTATTAGCTTGCTAATAATAGTTTTATTTGAATATTGAAACCGTTTTATTAATTAAATCATTATATTATATTATTTGCTAATTTTAACGTTGAAAATCATTTATTTTGATTAAATACTACAAAATATAATAAAATTAACAAATATTATTATAAAACTATTTGAAAAACCTTTAAAATATGATGTTTTTCATAACCGGCCAACTTGGCCGGTAGTTAACATGTGGTTAATGGACTAGCCCCAGAAAAAATGTTACACGTACAAACTTTGTATGTAAAAACATAGAATAAACAAAAAAATATTTCTTTTAATTATAAGTGATATCAAAGTGGAATATGTTATTATGAAAAAACCAAGTCTCAGCCTCGCCCATAAAACTATTTAAAAAAATTGTTTAAAACGGCTTAAGTTATTGCTCATTTATTGAGCCTTTAAGTCACATTTTAAAATAAACCGTGTCTTTGTCAAATTTGGCATCCTTAATCCGTTCGCAACAATGTTTTTGATGTTGTTTATGGTTTATTTCTAAAATCAACATGTTGTTGATAAAAAGAAATCAAAAACTTGGAACTCAGAAAATTTTATGGATTGCTAGTATTTAGTTTGTATTCCAGCAAAGTTTTGAACCACGCTTAAAAGTTATAATTCTAAATTTAGAACGATTACCACGTAGTGTAAATTCTTGATTTTCTGGAATATACTCTGTTCCGAGGAATTTTTAAGTAAAATAATACAAAAAATTACTAAATATTTTATTCATTTTATATAATAAAAATTAAAATACTGTGTTGTAATTTTAGATTAAAGAATTTTTTTTAGCGTTTTAACAAGTACGACCCAAAACCAAAAAAATTAAACTAAAAAAGGGTATGGACCTACTTATAGCAAAAATATATAATATACCGAAAAATGTGCAACTCCTATATAAAAAAAGTACAGAAAAGGTGGCCTTTATACTAGTTTTTTACATTTAAATGATATTTTTCCACTATAATGGCATAGTAGTCATTTTAATTGGCGAGTTAAAATGGAGAGGAAGCTATTATAATAGCCATTTATTTGACTTAAACTTCACTTTGATATACTACAAGTCTAATACTGTCCGGGCCGTACGAGTTTCTGCGTGTTGGACAGAATTAAGCCAACACGCAGAAACTCGTGCGGCCCGGACAGTATTAGACTTGTGAGTATATACGAAGTGAAATTAAGTCAATAAATGGCTATTATAATAGCTTCCTCTCCATTTTAACTCGCCGAATTAAAATGACTACTATGCCATTATAGTGGAGAGTGTCATTTAAATGGAGAGGCTCATTATAAAGGCCACCTTTTCTGTACTTTTTTTATATAGGAGTTGCACATTTTTCGGTATATTATATATTTTTGCTTATAGCATGTAACAAAATATGTCCGCGTCCCGCTGCAAAATTAAAATTTGTCATGAAATAAATAAGTTTGGCGCAATTTTCTCAGAAAATTAAAAAATTTAAAAACAATGTCCTGTAGTTTTTGTTATTTTTGGTCACATGCTTAAAATTTATTACATAAACCAGTTAAAAATTTTGAAATGGATGTATTAAGATTTTTAGCTCTTCATTTTTTTGAAAAAATATTAATGAAAGTCATTTAATTTGCGAGGAATTTTAATTTTGTGGCGGGAGCGCCAATCTAAATGTTTTTGATAGGTATTTACATAACTGATTGTACTCTATATTTTAACTAGCACCAGCAAAGTTATTTTTTCTCATTATTATTAGAAATAATTTCGTAACCATCATATTCATTTATAAAGGACCTCAAATTTCATTAAAATTAGCAATATTTAGTTACCATATTGCTCAATGAGTTTTCATCTAGGAGGAGCAAAAAACGAGACGAGCCGTAAAAAACATAAAAAAATCATAGAGGTTATTGATTTTTGCCGAGCGTTCATTGGCTGAAAATCATTTTATAGTGTCTTAATTTTGAATGTTTATTATATGGCTTTTTGATGTATTTAACACTGATAAACATTTAAAAAGTAAGGATAATTGCCAAACGAGAAATGGGTAAGTAGATTACTCAACGAAACAAAAACCAATTTAATGTATACTAAACCTGTAATCTTTTTAGCAGCAACAAAACATATAACAAACATAATGTACAGCTGTTTTTCAAGATAATGGAAAAGAACAGTACTTTGATTTTATGCAATTTTTAAGCAATAGCATTAGATTATTTTTTTATATTTAGGCAATAATTTTTATTTCGCTTTCAAATAAAATCAAAATAAGACACTAAGTAATATTTCATAGTATTTCAATATTTCAATATTTCATAGTAATATGAGTAAGATTCTAAATTTTTAGTACAATTAACCGAAATTTATAAAAAAAGCTTAATTTACAAATTTTAGAAGTTTCTTTTGTGCAATACCCGAACCATTTCCAATGAATAGGAATGGACATTGTTCTTCCATTCTTCAAATAAAATACTGTTTCTCTATTCCCCAAATTAAATATCCTTTAATTACACACCGAATTTTATCAAATTCGTAGTATCGCGCGGTATTATCATAAACTTAAACTTTGCGATTTAAAGTCAATGAAACCGAGGGAACTTGGAGCCAAAAATAATGAACTTGGAGCCGTAAGTGGGGAACATAGAGCCGAAATTATAAATCCCTAAAATGTTCACCTAAATCAAAAGCAAACCTAAATTTAAGCCCAAATTAATTTTATCTTAAACGCTAAAGTTACAATTGCCAGTGGCTCTAAGTTCCCAAAAACTTTCGACGGTTTTATATGTTCCCTGCTTGTGGCTCTAAAGACTCGCACCTTTTTTGCAGCACACAAAATTATTTAAATATAAAAACCTTAGCGGTGTTTAAGCATAAAACCTTCAATTTCTGAATTAACGCTTTCTTGAAAGATTCTGGGATTAAATACATAGATGACATTTTTGCAATGAACGCATAATAAAAAAGTTTTTTTTTACAAAAAATATCTTACGAAATATTTTACAAAAGGTGCTTTAATTTATTATTTATTTAAACTGAAGAATTTTTAGATCAATTTGGCATCCGATTTCGCATTTCTAATGGTGGATATTACGAGTCATTGCGCACAAAAAAGGTGTCAGAAATATTTTTCAGACCGGCCATTCATATCGTAAACCAGATGGACCAGTGTCACGCTATTGACTGTGCCATTATTATGGAGTTAGATGTCGCGATACGTTTAGAGAACAGTTTATTCTAATTTTACCGAATTTACAAATAATAACTTTTGTATATTTATAATAGTTTGTTTACACACCAAGGCATAAAAACGGGGTTTTTTTAAACCCAAAAAATGAATCGTAGCCATAACTAATATCGAAACTATATATTTTACAAAAATTCACAAGAAAATTTCAATTGCGTATGTCTTGCAGTGTATTTTTCAATAGAGCGTAAATCAGAACTGGTATTTTGCCCGCCGGACCGAAAATATTAAGTTATGTTTAGGTAAACCGCCCGCGCAAAGCGACGAAACTTTATTTTCGTGATGTAAAAAAAAAAAATTCCCGCGTTTCCACCGCGGGGTAGACGATGGATGGGGTTTTAATAACACTTTCGAAATTGCATCCGTTCTCGTATTACAAGGCTGAAGATGTTATTATGATAAAAAACAGGCGAATTTCATTCGAACGACGTGCGCGAAGAGACTGGTCTGCCGGGTGTCGACTGAAAGACACTTAAAAATAATGTAAAGACCTGTTATTATCGATTGTATACACATTGTTTGACTCGTAAGAAAACAATCAATCAAAAATTGAAATAGTAGTTATTTACAATAATATGAAGCAGATAAAATATAATGATTATTGACAAGATGCAGATAAAGCTATAATTTAGACTCGATCTTGGTTAGTATATGCATTTAAGTAGCAAAACTTTAAAAGACAAATGTGTTTTTTACCCCTCTCGGTATAATGTTTATTCGTTGTCGAAACACACATGGATTTGTGAAAAAAACCATATGTGACTTTAAACGTAATTTTTGCTACACCGCGCACACTCGCACACAAATACACCTAACATACCCACGTATACAATCACACACATACACACACACACACACACATATACGCACGCACGCAAACA